>VYZV01016809.1:35740-78922 GCA_013401275.1 Pandion haliaetus | reverse complement strand
TACTGATTTTAATTCCATTTTTGTTTATAAATAAGTGTTTCTACTTGTGTTTTTAGACAGAGCTGAAGTTCCTTCTCACAGGATTTAGCTTCTCTTTGGTAGGTGCCTAGTGCCTTGGTAAGGTCAAAAGGAATAGCATGTATCAACATTGAAAACCAGGAAGGATAAAAAGTTTCATCTGTGGGGAAAAAAAAAAAAATTCTTTTGAAAGATCAAGGCCAAGACTGTTATACATTCTCTGAACTAGCTCTTTCTGGATTTTCATTCTCTAAGGAGTCATAAGCGTTGTAGACAGGAATAGATTTTCAGGGCTACTTTTATTTGGAGAAATACTGAGTTTCAAACGATAAACCAAGAAATGTTGGTCTGTGCTAGCTGCAGAAGCTCTTCAGCCCCTCAGCTAGAGAGGGACTATCGTTTTAGCCACATGTTAAAAGGAAATGAGTTAATATTTTCTATCAAACTGTTAGCTTCCTCTAAAGAAAATGTCACTTGTCAAAAGCATCTTTTCCTCATTTTGCGCAATCTAATAGGAAACACCTTGTTCAAATGCATTCACGTTTCTGTTTCCCTGTGACAGCTGTTGAAAGGATAAACTGTTGTCTACTGATAGACGCAAGAAAGTGGTGGTAGGACATCCTGATTTTTAATTATTGCTGTTAAAACAAATTCCTCGTTGGCTTTGGGCAATTTACTTTTGTTTGATGTATCATTTGATCTATGAGCTGGGGAGGGCAGCAATAGTTATTATTTCATATGCTAGGAAGAGTAAGAAGTGAACCCTTCAAGTTTAACATGGTGTTTGGGGTTTGGTTTTTTTAATACTTTGGAACAGTTATCATCAATAAATCAACATTCCTGTAGTGTGGGTGTCTGTAAAGAATATCTTCTAGTTCTGATTCTTGCTGGTCTGATTAAAGTTCTGTCTTCCTTTTAACCTTTCATTTTGTGTTTAACTTTGAGAGAAAACGGCTTGATGAAGGAGCATCCTTCTAATGAACAGATGCATTCTCCAGATATGTATCTCCTCTAGAATTCCCTTCTTTGTCATTCTGGTGCTCAAGGAAAGCCAGTTCTCTTATTTGGTTGCCAAAGGAAAGTAAGACTTGCATTTCTAGTGTACAATTCATTATTCTCCTAGAACAGAGTAGAATATTTTAGTTGGAAGAGACCTACAACGATCGTCTAGTCCAACTGCCTGAGCAGTTCAGCGCTGACCAAAAATTAAAGCACGTTATCAAGGGCATTGTCCAAATGTTTCTTAAACAGTGACAGGCTTGGAGCACTGACCACCTCTTTAGGAAGTCTGTTCCAGTGTTTGACCACCCTCTCAGTAAAGAAATGCTTCCTAATGTCCAGTCTAAACCTTCCTTGGTGCAGCTTATGTGTTATAGGATAGGCAGTATTTTTTGTTAGACTGGTATGGCTGGGAATGGTTAACAAGTTCTTCAGGTTGGAAACAGAGATTGAGTTGTCCTAGTTGGTGCTGACTTTTGGTTTTGTGTTGCCTAGCTCTTGGTTGCTTGTCGCCCTCTGCATGCTTCCCTGGAACTCCTCACTCTCTATTTATCTAGCCTGTACTTTGTATGCTTGTCTGTGAGGATGTTGTTGGACACAGTGTCAAAAGCCTTAGCAAAGTCAAGGTAAACAGCATCCATTGTTCTCTCCCCCTCTGCTGAGCCAGTCACCTCTTTGTAGAAGCCCATAGAATTTGTTAAGCACTGTTTACCCACCATAAATCCACAGTGACTACTCTTGATGACACTTCTTGTCCTTCATGTTTGAAAATGGTTTCTAGGATTGCTTGCTATACCACCTCCCAGGTATTGAGGTGAGGCTGAGCAGCCTCTAGCTCCCCAAATCCTCCTCCTTGTCCTTCTTTAAGATAGGAGTTTCCAGTCCTTTTAACAACTACAAATGTTGTGGAGGAAGAAAATTGGGAAAATCTTTTTAGTAATCTTTAACAGAAATATGTTTCTATGGATGAAGGAAAACCTACTTATTCTATAAGGCATTTTTTCCATTTTTCTGTAATTTGAATTCTTCTAGCAAGTAAAATGAAACATTATTTTGCATAGTTAGCAAGTGTGTATTTCAGTTGTATATACCAGGACATAAGACTGAAGAAAGCCTGGTGAAGACAGGTTTCCCAAAATGCCTTCATTTAAAGGAAAGGATAGGAAGCTGCTGTAGAAGGCTTGTCTAAGCTCTTCTGTAATATAAGAGTGCTTGCTGATTTTTGGCTTCACTATTTAAAATGTGAGCTAAATCTAATGAGATGTGCATAATGGAGCTGTATTTCATCTGTATAGTTGCTAAGTTAAACCAGCACTATTGCCATGCTTCTAAAAGCTAAAGAAAGGAACCGATAAAATAACAGTCCTGCATAAATACCATGTAACTCTGCTGCTAACTTACCCTTTTTTTTCCTGTGAATATGCATCTAATTGCAGTATTGATTAGAGTTGTATGTTCACAAAAAAGGAAAATTGACCCCTGCTGAGAGTAGGTGGGGATTAGGGTTTTTTATTAACATAACCATCTGCTTCTGTGTATACTGAAGACATTGAATGTTTTCTTGAAAATAAAGTGACAATCTGAGTCAATAAACAGGTTCTACTTGCATCTAATTCTTGTAACGGAGTTAATATATCTGCATATTTGATGTGATACCATCACTGACAGAATTAGAAGTTGTTCTGCTTTTATTCCTCCCTGGTTTATTTTTGTTAGGCAAACTATGATCTTATGTGACAAGAATGCTTTTGGTTTAGCCATGGATTTAAAGGGGGGTGGTGGGGGTGGTTTCTGTTTATCTTTTTGTTTTTCTCGTTGCCTCAGTTATAACACTGTGAACACTGTTGTAAAGATCAGCTGTGCTATTGGTCAGGTAACTGGAACCGATTATAATTGGATAAAAATACAAGTTTATAGATAGTTTTTTGTATGTAGATATGCTTTGCTTTAAGACTTACAATGGGGCAATGGATTACTGTTTGAAATAACTTCCCCGTACTTTTAAACCATATCACTTGGCTAATGTGATTCTTTATTGGCTGGCGTTAAGTATGAGGTTATTTATCCATTATAATATATGTATTATAAATGCTTCTTCTGGTTTTATATTTAGGTCTAAAAATATTTGGAGGGAGATTTAAGTGGTTCAACAAGTAACGCTCTAATGGATGACAGAGAATTTCCACCAGATGATCTACAAATAGACTCAAAGGACAGTCTTTCTGCTGACTATAGGGTGGAAAGTTTGGCATCCAATTTGGTTTCTTCAGCTGATGAAAATGAAAATCAACTTGACAATGACGGGAACGAGGTTCTGACCAGTAGTAGCATTGCTATGGGACGACAGGATAAAGGTGAGCAGGACAGCATCAATAACAATGAGAATATGGACAGTGGAGCCTGTACCCCAAGCTGTAAGGAAAGTGAGACTGAGAGGAGATCTGTAAATGTCCATATGGACCCCCAGCTGGAAGAAAAGCCTATTACAGAAAAACAGTCAGGTGGAAAAAGAAGTCCAAGAAGCAAAAGAAGCTCCAGCAAAAAATCTAAAGGTACATTATAAAAAAATGGTTTTGTTCTGTTTACTTAAAATAATAACACTGTAGTTCTAATCTGTGAACTAATGAGAAAGTTATATTTTAGTTGTCATACTACTGATTTTTAAAATTTCACTAAAGGTTTTTGTTTGGTTTGGTTTTTTGTTTTTTTTTTTAGAACTGTTAATAATCCTAAATCATATTCAACCCTAGAAGTTTTCACCTTCTGTATTTAAACATTGGCTATGTAGCAAATGGAACATATCAAGGAAGCATGAATAGAGGGAGGTGCAGAGTTTCAGTAAGGAAATTGGGCTGACTTCCAAATCAGAATAGCCAGAAATTCAGGCAATATGGTTGTCGTGGTTTAAGCCCAGCTGGCAACAAAGCATCCCAAGGCTGCTCGCTCATTCCTCCCGCCTGGTGGGATGAGGAGGAGAAAATACAACAAAAAGCTCATGGGTTGAGGCAGGGACAGGGAGGGATCACTTGCCAATTATGGTCACAGGCAAAACAGACTCAGGGAGGGGAAGGAAACCAAGATCAATTTAATTTGTTACCAATCAAATCAATGTAGGATAATGAGAAGTAAACCCAAATCCTCAAACAACTTCCCCCCACCCCTCCCTTCTTCCCGGGCCCAACTCTGCTCCCCATTTTCTCTACCTCCTCCCCCCGCAGTGGTGCAGGGGGACAGGGAATGGGGGTTGTGGTCAGTTCATCACACCTTGTCTCTGCCGCTCCTTCCTCCTCAGGGGCAGGACTCCTCACTCTTCCCCTGCTCCAGTGTGGGGTCCCTCCCATGCAAGACAGTCTGCCATGAACTTCTCCAACGTGAGTCCTTCCCATGGGCTGCAGTCCTTCACAAACTGCTCCAGCGTGGGTCCCGTCCATGGGTCTCTTCCATGCAGTGCTTCAGGCACAGACTTCTCCAGCACGGGCTTTCCCATGGAGTCATGGCCATCTTTGGGGGCATCCACCTGCTCTGGCGTGGGGTCCTCCCTGGGCTGCAGATGGGCATCTGCTTTACTGCTCACCTCCATGGGCTGCAGGGGCACAGTCTGCCGTCTCACCACGGGCTGCAGGGCCAACAACCTCCTCCAGTGCACCTCCTCCCTCTCCTTCTTCACTGACCTTGGTATCTGCATAGGTGTTTCTTTCACACCCCACTCCCCTCTCCGCTGCAGGTTTTCCCTTCTTAAATATGTTATCCCAGAGGCGTGCTGTCACAGATTGGGTCAGCCATGGCCAGAGGCAGGTCCAACTAGGAGCCAGGGAAGCTTCTATCAGCATCTTACAGGAGCCACCCCTGTAGCCCCTCCCCTGCTACCAAAACTCCACCACACAAACCCAGTAAAATGGTTTTGTTTATTTGAACATTGTGCTCTAGTGCAAGATTTTGGTGTCTTGATCCAGTGTCAAGATTTGAAATCTTGGTGTAAGTACCAAATAGCTTGATCTTGGCCTGTTGTCAAAATTTACTTACAATTTTCAAAGCGTAATAGATAGTCCTAGGATGTGCATTTTGGGTAATGAGCTGTTCAAAAATGTGTTTCTACCAATTTTTGATGTTACTTCTCCTTTAGGTCTTTTGGATGTGAATTGGATAAGGAAAATGTTTATTACATGTTCTTATATGAGATGCTTCTTCCCTTTTTGAATGAGTAGGATTTGTCTGCATCAACAGAATATGTTATTATATTAGGCTTTTTTGCCATAAAACATAAAGCTTATGTCTCATAGTGCTGCAAATACATTAATTAAAAACAGTGTGTTTCATTGCATAGGAATCTTTGAAAGTTACTTGGAACAAATGAATCATGCCTGCTTTTTTTTTTTCCCCATCCCTTTTTTTTTTTTTCATCTAAAGACTGAGATGGTGAATTTGGCTACTTAAAATAGATAATTTTAAAATACAATTTTCCTGCTAAATGGTAAGTCTTTTATGGCCTAATCTGAAAATTGATGATGATCTTAAAGGATTATAAAATAGGTAAAGGAAGCCTTGTGTTCCGTATTTTGTACGTATAGGCAAAATCTAGAAGAGAAAAATTATATTTTCTAGTAGGAGGATACTGAAATCTGTCATTTCTAAAGCAATGAACCTGGAATAGCAAAAACTACGTTTTACTTATTTTTATTTATTCGGGACTTGCTTAGCAGAAGATTGGTGATCATTAGAGAAGCCAATCTTCTGCTCTGGACATAGGTTTTTACTTCAGAAGAAAGAGCAGGTGCTTGCATTTGCATTGTGTTGAAACCCCCTAAATATTTTCTTATAAAGCATAAACAGTTATAAGTATTTGATTATTGTGTTTCTGTGTATGCTTGGAATATGTTGGAGCTAGAACTACCCTAGCTCCTACAATCAGTAGACTGGAATGCAAGATTAAGAATCACTGTATCTGGTTGGAGATTCACCTAGTTCATTGTCCCTCCCCTGACAGTGGCCAGTAGAGGATGGGTAGGTAAGAGTATAAGGACAAGTCAAAGAGGTAGTGATTTGTTCGTGTGTTCTCCTTGCCATCAGTAATTATCCATTCAGGACTTCCCCAAGTGGGAATCGATAGACTGTAATAGCTTACAGTGAATTTGTCACGTGACTTGCAGTTGTTTTTTAAGTCCATTTCCTTGCAGTTGTTTTTTAAGTCCATTTCCTTGTCCTGGAGTAAGTAGTTCCAAGATTTCACCTATGCATTGTTTGAAGAAGCACCTCCTTTTAGCTGTGCTCATGCTGCAGTAGATATTAGAGCAAATTGGCAAGTCTATAGCTTCCAGATCCCAAATTTCTCTCACATTCTTTTTGTATACTAATAATAGTTTTGAATAGACTATGACTATATTAAGGAGGACACATGATCAAAGAATTGATGTAAATTTAAATTGATAAATTTAAACTTTGGTGATTATTCATACTTGGATCCCTTGTAATGAATTGTACTAACTTAGAGTGCAGCAGAGATAGTGATTCATGAAGTGTCATCTGCTTCAATGTATTTTTGTAAATATGGACTTCAAATTATCCCTGTTCTCTGAAAATAATTTAATCTTTTTCCAAAAGATCAGTCCAGGCATAACTACTAACTTAACATTGTAAAATCACAGTGTGTAATTCCTTAATATAGTACAGCATGGTAACTTGCACTTAATCATTTTTCCCCAAGTTAAATTCTGCAACATATGCTTTTCCTGTAAATTCTTCAACTTATTTCTTGAAGCAGCTTGAAGGTGGGGGAAGAAAGTGGAGTGGTTGCAATGGGTTTGGTGTTGCAACAACTGAAATATATGAATATAAATTAGTCAAATTATATGAAAATTCAAGCAATGTTATTTTATTTAGGGTTCTGTGCCACACTATGCAAGATTTTACGCTTCCTCAGTTAGAGTTGTATCTTTGCTGCCAACACTCCTGTCTTAAAATCTCTTCTCTTAAAAATGAAATATTTTTTTAAATACTTGCTGGTCTTTTTTTTTTTTTTTTTAATAGTTCTTGAATGAATCAGTCTGAACCAGCTTTCTGGTAATAAGTACCAAAGAATGTTTAAAAAAAGAGATTACCATATGTTTTCTGTACTAGAAACTTCTGTTACTGGTGACTTAAGCTAATGCTACTCAATGTGAAAATTAAAATTCAATTACAGATACAGAGGAAATATCCGTAATTTTATTTTGATAGCAAATGCTTCATACTTTCACCTCTGACTCATTCTCAGGCAGGTGGCAAGAGCATCTTAACTTCATATACTGGCAGTACTCACAAAACAAAAAAAGGTGAGACATATTGAGAAATGCGTTTGTCATTTTTATTCACAAGGCCTTTCAAAATTGGATCTTTTTGCAAACATGGGGCTGCTTCTGTGAACTCTTATGGAAATTTTGAGAAAGTTTGCATCTCCCCATGTCTTAGGAAACATTGGCACACCCAACTGGGCATAGAAGATGTCAGTTGAAACCCTGTGAGTCTGGCAGAGCAGAAACTTGAATCCAGCTCTCTGCCACGTTCCTAGTGAGTGCTCTGGCCATGGGAGGGTTGACATTTTCTGTGGTTTTTTCACATTTATTTTCTTAAAGGCTTTGGTTCCATTCTAGCATGGAACCAAATATCAATTTATAGAGTAAATATCAATGCTCTGCAAAGTGAAAAAAATTAATTCTTGCTTCTTAAAATGCCAGAAATATATGTAAGATACCAGTCTTTAGTAAAAAAAAAAAATAATCTGCTTTGGACAGTAAGATTGATTGATTCCAGGAAAAAGCAGTGTTGTGCGTTCTCCATTTTTAAGAACATAGAGAAAAAAAAAAATAAATAGGGTCTTAGCCCATAACACCTTTATGACGAAATAACATCACTAAGTGTTACTGCCTCAAGAAAAGTTCATGGTTATGGTGCTACTAAGGCACAAATGCTGTCTTGTGTTTAAAATAGAACAAGGTTGAATTAACCTGAATGGCTGTAAGGCCTTGCTTCAGAATCAGGGGAGTAATTTGAGGGCAGAATTTGATTCCAAGTGAGTGACAGTATGCAGTTTATGTGTTAGCACCAGTACCACAATAACATTAAAATAAATGTTTTTCATTATAGTTGCTATTGAGCATGTTTCAGTCATCGTTCATGTTTTGATGTGACAGGTGATTATTAACTGCTTAATAAAGTGCAGTTTGAAGTGACTTTTCTTTTTCCTGAGACAAAAGGTTTGCCAGAACGTGTGGACCCTCTTTTCTGATTTCATGATCATGTGCTGAACAGAAAGCTGTATTTTTAAAGACAGCCTTAATTCCATCTCTAAAAGTACTTCCTGGTTTGTATCTTGCATCCAGTTATGTCTCTTGTTGCTTTTGGCCCACAGCAAGCCCAAATAAATACTGGAAAAGCAGAGACATGCATTAATATCGAAAAAGCAATATTCAGTTACACCCATATTTTGCCTGGCAGTAAACCCTGTGAAAATAGCCACCCACAGAGATTATTAGTACTCCTGACCTGGATAGTTTATTTAATAAAAAGTTTAAAATAACCAGAAATAGAACGGTGGAACCTTCAGCGGACAAGCTAATAACTTTCTTAAGCCCTAAATCTTAAACATGAATCATCACTACAGGGTTTCAGTTGCGATGAACACTAGGGGGTCTGTAATATGCTGAGCGCCCAAGCTGTAGAAACAGTGTGATGGTTACTTGAAACAGTGCCCCCCACCTGTCCTGCTTTTAAATGATAACATGACTTTCAGAAAATGGATATAGCTGGGGAGGAATAACATACTCATCATAACTTGAGTTTATTGAAGTTTATTGTGGACATTTCAGTGGCCAAATTCTCTATAAATTGTTTTAAAAAATTACAGGATTATTTTTTTGAAAGTTCAGTCCTACGTAAATATATCAAATTCAATGTTGTTTTAGGGAAAAAAAAAATTGTTCATTACTTGGTGGAATAAGCTATAGTTTTCTGGTTACTCCTAAGACTGTGTGATATAGGAAGCCATCATTTACTGCTTTTATTCTCTGATCTTTGTGAGCATCATGGTTTAAGCCCAGCTGGCAACAAAGCACCACGAGGCTGCTCGCTCACTCCTCCCGTCTGGTGGAGAATATAAAACAAAAAGCTCGTGTGTTGAGACAAGAACGGGGAGGGATCACTCACCAATTATGGTCACAGGCAAAAAACAGACTTGGAGTAGGGGTAAGGGGAAAGAAACCAAGTTCAATTTAATTTGTTACCAATCAAATCAATGTAGGATAATGAGAAATAAAACTGAATCTTAAAACACCTTCCCTCCACCCCTCCCTTCTTCCCAGGCTTAACTCCACTCCTGATTTTCTCTACCTCCTCCCCCCCGCAGTGGTGCAGGGGGACAGGGAATGGGGGTTGTGATCAGTTCATCACACCTTGTCTCTGCCGCTCCTTCCTCCTCAGGGGCAGGACTCCTCACTCTTCCCCTGCTCCAGCGTGGGGTCCCTCCCATGCAAGACAGTCTGCCATGAACTTCTCCAACGTGAGTCCTTCCCATGGGCTGCAGTCCTTCACAAACTGCTCCAGCGTGGGTCCCTTCCATGGGTCTCTTCCATGCAGTGCTTCAGGCACAGACTTCTCCAGCACGGGCTTTCCCTTGGAGTCATGGCCATCTTTGGGGGCATCCACCTGCTCTGGCGTGGGGTCCTCCACAGCTTGCAGGTGGGCATGTGCTCCACTGCTCACCTCCATGGGCTGCAGGGGAATTACTTCCTCCAGTGCACGTCGTCCCCTTCCTTCTTCACTGACCTTGGTATCTGCATAGGTGTTTCTTTCACACCCCACTCCCCTCTCCGCTGCAGGTTTTCCCTTCTTAAATATGTTATCCCAGAGACTCTACCACCATTGTTGATTGGGTCAGCCTTGGCCAGCGGCAGGTGCAACTTGGAGCTGGGGAAGCTTCTATCAGCTTCTTACAGGAGCCACCCCTGTAGCCCCTCCCCTGCTACCAAAACCCTGCCACACAAACCCAATACAGTGAGAAACTGGTCCAGTCTCTGTATGGGTAGTTGATTTCTCCCACTACTAGTGCCTGCTCTACACTTCCCTAATCTCATTTAACACTTCCTGATAACTATCGTATTCATGACCAGCAATATACTACAAATACTGCATTTCTAACAATCAAATGTGGGATTTGCACCCAGAAAGCTTTTCCTGCTATTTTTTTATACTGTTATGCTTTACATTATCCTTCATATATGTTGCCAGTCCTCCACGTCTGACTTTTTGGACTTAAGTAAAATTGGAGACGAGCAACAGTGGACTATCAGGGAATGTGCCATGGAGAACTTAGTTTTCTGATTAGCAAGAAGTGCTGGAGCCTAAATTCAGTTTACACATCCTTGTGTCAATGTTACCAACATAGATCACCACTACTGGCTCATTCCCCGGACTCTCAATTAAATTATCCAGCTATCTAGGGGGGTCTTCCTTTTCACTCAGCAGTACAGTCCTCCTGGACATCTGTCCCCCACAGTAGGATCCCCCACTGTCATCATCTGCTTCTTTCTGTCCTTTAAGATCCCATCATCACTGTGAGGAGCCACTGTGTTATCATCTGAAGAAAAGGTCGAATTGCCCATCTTTCCTTCCTTCCTTCCTTCCTTCCCCAGGACATCTCCCTGTACCAAGGTCTTTGGCAGGACTGAAGAGAGAAACTGAGAACTTTATTCACGCTTTCCTCACCTACCTTCTTTTTGCCCATTTTGAGCAAAACTTTGTCTCTATATTACAATTTAGTCTTAACATAGAAGTTTGTCCACTTGGATCTAAGTATTGATATTTTTAGCTGAAACTGTAACACCAGTCACAACACTTTTTATTTTAGGTCATCCTGGTCTCTTATTAATGAAACTCTGTAGAACAGTTTAGACTAGGTGAGGTTTTTTTGCCCCAAGGTAAAAGTCAGGTCTCGGTTAGAAGTGTACAAAAATACCTGGTGTATGTTACTGTGTGTTTTCAGGTAAGTAAGCTGACACTGAGACAGACGTATCACAACTAAATTTGACAAGACCAGTATTTTATTTAGTTGCAGGGATGTTATTTAAGATATTAGGTTTTTATTCATAGCTTTTGTATTGAAATTTCCTAAAAAAGCAACTCAGTGTGGTTTTTGAATCCTAACGCAAGTACTTGTTCTTTTTAAAGGAGTTCCTACAGTGGGAACCACAGAAATCAAGGAGGAAAATACTCTGATTACAGATACGGATTCTGTGCATGCTGAAGGCACTGTTGAAGCAGATGAAAACTTTCAGCAAAAAGAACAAAAACAAACGTTGCAGTCTCTTTTCTCTTTGCTCCGTGAAGAGGTTGAGCAGATGGATTCAAAGATACTGCCCCTGTGTCTCCATCAGGTACTTCCTATGATTCTGGGGTGTTGCACACAATTCTGTTTTATTTGAGACCTTTATTCATTAGGAAAAAAATGCATTAATTCAACATATGCCAATATTCATATCTGGGCAGGGTATTTTGATATGTAACAAATGGTCAAGGCAACTATCTCCTCTAAGGTCTTCTAATAGATGTTGAATTATAAATTGCCTTGAAATTATATTCTGCAGTTAAAGGAAACTTTTAAGGATGGGTTTTCTAATTCCCCAAATTATGAAATTCTAGTTTGGCGGGAAGATTTAGGAAAATCAGTCTTCAGCATACCTTAGATACGGTTTGTAAGACACTGGTATAGATACAAGACAGCTGATGTCAGCATAACATTTTAAATCTGGAATTATTTTTACTGTTGCAGACTTCTTTCTAGCATGAATTTCATGCATGAATACTAAGATTCAAGGTTTCTTAGTGTATACTTTTTTACAGCACAGTTGCCACACCTGCAAGACCAGAGGAAATACTATGTGATTTGAAAAGCAATCCTTTTTACTAACTGACCAGTATGTTTTTCTTTCTGGAGATTATGATGCAAGATGAATATGTTGATAGGACTTGACACAGTATTAATTTATAGTTTAGTTGTGTCGGACTAACAGTGGACTAGAAGACTTTTTGTTGGCTGTAGTGTCCAATATGGGCTATATAGATAGATACTATACAGTGTCTGATTTGACTTACATTATCTTTATTGTGGAAAATTGGATGATTGTGATATTTTAAACTTCTAAACTGTGATGACACTCCTGCATTCTTATTCTCTTTGATATAAATAAGTGATTATATTTGAGAAAGAGGTTTCTCTTTAGTATTGCAAATTATAGGTAATTTACATTTGACATAGAATTAAATTTTTTTTTTTTAATCTGTGTTTGAGTGAAGATACTTGATATCATTCCTTAATTTATTTGAAACTTAGCATTAGGGTTAACTATTTGTACTTTTACCCAAGCCAAATTTGGTGGTTGCTCATGAGTCAGTACAAAGGTCTGTTTTGGAAGACAACACAGTTAGGGCAAAAACTTCAAAACACTTTACAAATATTAAGGAGTGTCATCAAACATGATGGAGGTGAAATCTGTTTGCTGCTTTTTAGATGAGGAAGCCAAACCCTGAGGGTAACAACCTTTTGAAAGTCATACAGGAACTGTGACAGAACTGAGAACAGAATGTCTGTTTCCAAATTCAAGCATGTAATCAAACACCATCTCTTTTTTCTTAAGAAATATCGAGCATTTTGAATGGAGTGTTGAAAGAAAGCTAACAGAACTTACAAGGATTGTAACGCACTTTTTAATCTGGGGTAAAAATAAAGGATTTTAAAGATAACATTCATGTTTTCATGTGAAGTGGATCTATTAAGAATTTTTTTTCCTTTCCCAGCAAGTTAACCTGTCATCTTCAGTCTTTTTTTCAGATTGCTAATACAGCCTGCCAGTAACTTTCTTCTATGCCAAGTCTAGCAAATACCCTTCTATCACATTCTCTTTATATTCTGTATGACAAAATGCAATGTAAAATAAAGAGCTGTGTCAGATGTTCTGGAGTATTAACAATCTGCGTTGTTAGTAGGAAGCCTGTATTAAATATTTAAAGGCTGTGGGGTCTCAGGGGCTGTTCTAAGGTTTAACTTGTAATTAAAATAGGATGTAATTTTTTTCCTGTCTTGAATGGGATTCATGTGAATTGTTTAGCGTTTGTTACAGAATCTAAGTACTTATATACAAAACACAGATACAGAGCTTTGACAGCTCCAGAAACCCTTTGGAGACTACTGTGGATAGTAGACAAAATGTGCAGATAAAGAGCCTTAGAAGTCATTTACCAATTCTCTTTTGGAGGTACTGGGCTCAGAATGGTCTAGTGTCTACTAATAAGGCTGAGGCCAGGAATACGGAACTTGTAATCTAGACTTCTCTATCAAGTTGCTGTGGTTTTTGAGCAATTGTGTTTAGACTTTTACAAAAGTGTCCACTTGTCAAGCCCTTCAAAGTATGAATGCCTGAATTGATATGCCCCAAAGATTTTTGAGATTGAGTGTTTGTGTGCTCCCACAGAAGTCACTGGAGTATGAGCTATGAGGTGTCCCAACAGAATGCTCAAGTACCAGGGAACATGCAATTACTGGACACATTTTGCAAGTGTGGCCCTTGTCACACCATGCATGGCAAATAGGAAGACTGCCAACATTCACTGTCCCTGAAGACTGATTAGTTACTGCTTGTAAAGGTCACTGATACTGTAGAGTTCTGAGGAACAAAGTACTTTTATTTCTGAGGTTTATATTTTTTGTATTTTATTGCATTTACAAACAGAGCCATCGGTATTCCTCAGCTTTATAGGAAAGCCTGCCCAGTTTTCTAGCAAGCACAGATAAGTGGTTGTTGCAAGTCTCAAAGATTATTTGTCTACAGGGAGGAATTGGAAGAAAAAAGTTTTGGTTACCACGTTAGCTTTTCTATACAGTGTTAACACCTTTTCCTTTTCAGGTATCAGCTCTATCTTTTCTGTAATACTCCCCACCACCAACTCGAAGTGAAATTCTGATTCTGATTTGAAACATGCTCATTTTCTGACTGTCTTTGGATACTTGCTTTGTCTGAGCTGGTTGCATGGACTCTAGTACAATGGTGTCTTTGCCCAAGAAATAATCCTTTATGCCAGTTCTGGAGAAAAAAACCCAAACAAACAAAAAACCTGATACCTTTACTGGATTAACAGAAAAAGTATTTTTTCTAACTGGTATCTTGACTTTTCTTCTGGAAGTTCTGCCACTTCCATGCTTGTAATTTTGGCTTTGAAATAGCTGGTTGAAAGCGAAAGATCACTAGGAAGAGGATGGTAAATCTATTTCAGTAGTCTGCAATTAAAATATGTAACTTTGCTATAGCAAACTTGGTATACTGGGACATAATTATGTTTGCATGCTGGTGTTCTTAGATTATACACAGCCTCTCAGTGTATAAGCCCTTGGTGAGCATATATTTACTGTTTGTTTTTGCAGTGATCTGTTAAAGATAGGCGTAATAAAATTACCCAGCCAGGGTGAAGTTGTTTTTTAAGATGTTGCAGCTGGACATCTTGAATGCTTAGGCATAGAGATCCCTTGTTCAATTCCTAGCCATTGGCTAAGGTAGCAGCTGTTAANAATGTTAGCTTGCACGTTTTATTAAACTAGGAGTGCTGGAGATTGACTTAGGTGTTCAAGTATTTTATATGTAGTCTGTCTTACGTTTGATTTTCCTGGTCCTCAGTAACTGCTTGGGAACTATTTTTCTTCTCTGTATTAAAACTCCTTAGCAAGTTTGTTTATTTTTTGTGTCAACTCCCTGGTATTTCTTTGTTTTGACATGTCTGTATTAACATCCAGCTAAGAGAACAACTCAAAGAATTGTCGTGATTTTTAGGGTTTGTTTTAAATGGTCGCCTTTGGCAGAGCTGTCACAAATCCAATTTTAATTGTTCTGTTATAGAAATGTCAACCTAAGGAGGAAGAACCTCAGATTTGTTCCATGTCATAACAACTACAGGGCAAATCAAAGAACTGCCATCTGGCTTAACTCCATGACTTGCTCTATTGTTGAAGAGCTTCAGTTATCAAGATGTTAGGCTTAGTGAACTGACACATGAGGTAGAAGGTCTTTAAATCTTTTTAACACAGCAGAGGAGCTTCAGGAAAGGAAGTGGCAGAAGGCTGCTGCTATGGTATTGTCTAGCTTCTGCAGGTGGACTAGGAGTAATACAGAAAAAGATGAAGAACTTGAGTTCTTATATGTTTATCTCATGAATTTCAAATATTCATATTGTAAGTATTTCAAATTCTACATATTTGAAATATCTATTGTAATTATTGCAAATATTTATTGTAAATAGGATATAAACAGGAAGGTCGTTGGTGTGTCTCTGATGCTGTGATAGGTGATACTTTTAGTGTCTTTTATCCAAAGATTGTTATTTTCTCATCAGTCAGGAAACCTCCCATTTCTCCATTTTATCACATTGCACTGTAATGCTCGGGAGAGCTCAGCAATGATCTTAATTTGATCAAACATAAGGAAACAATGGTCAGTAACAGAATTCAAACTCTTCAAGTCATAGCAGTAACCACAGTACTTCTAGGAATTTTAAAACTCTCTAATATGATCATTAAAAAGTTTCTGAAATAATTTGTTGTTGTTGTTGTAACAAGATAAAACCCAACTAACATTTGGGCAAATCCATTTGTGTGAGAGGGCTTAATATTTCTTTGTAGTTTTATAGTCTTTTAAAACATCTTTCCTAGAATAAGAATACATGTATTCAGTCTGAACATTCACATTTTATCCAAACGAAATACGGACCTGCAAAACAGATGTTTAAATCTATGAAAAAAAGTTTGTATTATATCCTTACCACTCTCATGAAAATTAAAGAATCCTAATTTTTCTTTTTTTACTTTTGCAGATAGCTGAGACCTATTTTCAAGAGGAGGAATGTATCCTTTTACTTGTAGAAATTGTTACGTGATATTAAAATAATCTGGCACGATAAAACATAAAAGACAAATGCTATACTGTTGACACACAGGTTGTGGGTCAGGGCTAGAAAGAAGTGAACAGCCGCAATTTACCCATGAATGAATATACAATATGTTAGCAAGTCCTTCTTAATCAGACAGCTGGAATATGAGTTAAGTAATAAATCCACTTCCAAAAGTTGTACTGATACAATCATTAGTAGTTGTGCACAAACAAGGAAGTAAGAAAATGTTTTCAAAGAACTTCTGTTTTTATAGGGTAAGTTCTGTTCTAAGTATTAGTAACTGGGAATATGTCCAATCTAGATAGGGTCTGTATTCCATTATATCAAGTAGGGCACTACTGTGGTAAGAACAAAATTATCACAACAGTTGATTAGAATATGTACTGCAAGTGTCTAGATTAGAATAAATATACCAAACACACTGAGCTAAGGGAGATCAGCAACCTGCAAACAATAGCAACATGCTGTTTGGAAAATGCTAATTAGTCAAAATCGTATCAAGGTAGTTTTAGAAACTGTCGTAGGAAAATGTGGGTATTGCTTCTGGGAACAGCTAGTTCAATGGTACAGTTTGTTTTGTTTTGTTCACAGATAATACAAATAAGTTCAAAAAGTTATAATAGTTGAACTGCTGCCAATTACTCTGATACATTTCAGTAATTGTAGGAGAGAATAATCATATTAAACCTTAAAGTGAAATCGTATTTTTAGAAAAGGTGGACTGGGTTTTCCTCTGTTAGCTTTTAAGAGAAAATGATCAGACTATGAAAAGAAGAGGCAAAGAGTGGTAAGCCCTTAAGGTATATGTGATTCACTAAGATGTCTCATAAATGACAGAATCCATGCATAAAGATTATTTCTTTATTATGTAATTTGTTACAAACAAAATACAACAAATAGGCAATTGTAATGGTTAAATAACAAAGCATGAGAAACCTGCAAAGGTATCCTTGAAACCTAGCCAAATTATATTAGCCTGTAGTTCAAAACCAGAGAAATAACTTGCAACATCATAAAAGCAATATATAAAATAAAATATCCGTCACTGCCTCTAGAAGGCTTTACTTCGGTCTTGGTCATCATAATTCAAAAGCATCCATCAGAAGATCCAAAATACACAGCACAAATTGAAGGCATGGAAAAATTCTCTAGTAAATTATGGCTCTGCAGGGGGAAATACAGTAAATTTAAAATGCATTCAGCAGTATGATAGAAAGACAATTTCTCTTTCATAGAAGTTGCTTTAATCGAAGGGCACTGTATTTAAAGCTGATCAAAGGAAATATTTTTAATGCAATGTACACCTGATGTGTGGAATTCAACACCACTATATAACACATGTTTATGAAGGATATCTCCTCTGTACTTGGAACCATCAGTTTCCTGAGGTTAATAAAGAATTTGCTTGATCATGTTGCACCCTATTAATTATCCATGACAGGCATTTTAATTCATCCAGTGTAGAACTTCATATTAACTATAATTCAGGGTTTGTTGTTGTGATCCTCTAAGGCTATCTCTCTGATCTGTAATTCTGTTTATAATAACAGATTTCTTGAAGGCAGGGAATATTCTTTCCATTAATATTGTTGTTCATAAGCCATGCTATGTATATGTTGCATGAGGCTAGCAAGAATAACAAGTACTGGTTGTGTTTTTGTAATAATTACTCCAGTATTTTAATTAGCATGAATAATGGAAAATATTTTTTCTATATTACTAGGAACCTCATTCACTGTACTTCTATCCTCATTGTACTGTAGAATTAAATTTCAAATAGGTGGCAAAACATGGCTTAAAACAGGACAACTAAGAACTCAGGCTTGTTGGAACTAGAATTATCCTGACTATTACAAAATATATAACTATCGGTATACCTTTGTGAATATATTGATAACCCTCAGGGAGAGAAAAGAGTACTTTGTATAGAAGAAAAGTAAGCAGAATCTTCAGAAAGAAGAAAAAGGTGAACTCAGCTGTCCAACAGTGTTGTATACAATGGTTGAAAAGGGGGAGGGTATTTTTTGAGAATTTGAATTGGGGAATATTTTTAAATACTGTCTCCTGCTAGTCAGTAGAAAGGAGCCATAATTTCAGTTAGTTATGGTTATTGGCATATAATTGTATTTCTTGAGATACACTTGCTGGTACTTGTATAATTGTTTTGCTTTTCATTTCCAGGTATTTCATTTTCTGATAAGAGTTGTCAGCATAACATTTTGCTCATTTCTTTTCTAGAAAAGCTTTTGTTGGACTTAAGGCACATGGGAATAGGTAACTGCTGAAGAGAATAGGATTTTCATTTTTGGAACTTTTCTCAACTTATTTTACTTCTTACTTGCTGTTTTCATGTCTGCTATTATTTTCTTCCTTGCACAGAAATCTGGATGCTAGCCATTACTCATTTTGATTCAATTATGTCCAATTTCAGGTACATAATGATTGCCCGTTCAAATATGGTGCTAAATATAAATAAATCATAACATGTCCATATATGTGTGCATTTTTCTGTAACCTTCCGTTCAGATGAGAAGGCAATGAAGTTCATTCAGCTTGAACGACTGTATCATGAGCAGCTGCTTGCAAATCTTTCTTCCATACAGGAGCAGTGGGGTGAGTACAGGCTAAATTAATATGGTAGAAGAAAGAGTTAATTTGTTTTCTATTTCTAAATAATAGAGTATACATTTCGCCAGCTTAAAAATGTTACATAGCAAAAGCAGCATTTATATCAGAATTTCTCTGAGCTTGTTACAAGGGAAGTATTCCTGCTTTAGATCTCTTCTCACACATTTAATGAAAAAAGTGCAAATAGTTTGTCATTCTTTATTCTATTAATTGAGACTTTGATTGATCCACAGTTGTTTTGAGCTTATTTTTGGTTTAGGGTTGGTGAATCTGATGTGATGAAAATAAAATGTGTTGTGAAAAAATACAGTACTTTTTTGCATAGTGTGAAACAAAATTGTAAAGCATACACAGAAGAGTTGCCAATATTTCTCCATTACTTAGTTTCACAAATATGTTTTATGTTAAGCAAATACTACTTTTATAGTACTTCGGGTAAAAATTATCTTGATGTAATTTAGAAAGAAAATGGAAAACAGCAGTTCCTAGTCCAGTTACAACACTGAGGAATTCAGCTAAAGAACTGAGTGGTGAAGAGCTGGAAAAGCTTACTAGAGTTTGCTCTTCGCATCAACAGTGAGTATAAGAAAATATTATTACTTTTCCAGGACTAATATATTAGTGCAGCTGTTGTCTACTTGCCAGTATAGGTGTTTTAAAATAGTCAGTGTCAAAATAAAAGTTGCATCTGCATCCCGTTGACTTCAGTGAATTTGGTTATAAAGTGGTGGTACTTTTTGATATGTAACTAAAATGATTCCATTAACCATCAATTTTCACAATGTTTTAATATGGTCTGTGGAATGTATAGGGACTAGATCTGAACTGTTTTCAGGGAATCATTAGTTTGCCAGAAGGAGAGTTTTGAGTTTTAGTATTTTCAGCCAAAGTAAAAACTGAGCAGTGTTAACTTAGGAAGGGAGAGACTGTAGAACTGATGATGGTGCTTGTGTCTAATACCTGTTGTTTTAATCATTGTTTTTAAATGCAATTGCCCAGCATCTCCGACTCCCAACACTCACATCTACCCTGTAGGATTTTATTCCCAGATTTTCCACATTTTAGGACAATTCCCTAGTGCTTTACATCATTCTCGTTATCTTCTGTTGATTTCATACAGGTTGCATAAACATGATGAAGCAGTGATTCTGTAGTTCCCTAGTGTGGCAGTATTCTGAAAAGTTGTGAAATCTTGGTTCATACCTGCTTTGCCTCATTCATCAGCCTCCTGAATCAGTATATCACAGTATCACAAACTTTTGGACGGTGCCTGGGGTGCTCTTCTGGATAGTAACATAGAGGACTGTACCCATCAGGAAGGAGGAGATCTGTTATTTCATGGGTGAATGTCCTACCTACTAGACATTGAGTTTAAAGGACAGATGGAAAAAATTATACCAGCTGCTACTGAAAGACGATCAGCCAATGATAATACAGAAACTAACCACATGCAAAGGCTGTGGAAAGAGCAACTTGTGACAGGGAAGGTGCTCTCAATCAGGTGGGGAGAGAGAACTTTTTCAAATGCATTTCCGTTGGCTTAGTCAGTCTGGGTGTAACAAAAGCCAAAATGCTTCTGTTTTTCATAGAGACTATGATTTAGCCTCCACGTTTTTTTCTTCTGGATGACCGTACAGAATTTTGAAAACACCCAGGGTGACTGCCTGAACCCAGGCAGGGATTGTTTATTTGTAGTATGAATGCATTTGGGAGGGAGCCCCTGGAAAGCGTACTCCTGCATTTCCACAGGAGGAGGAGGAGGCAGCTCTAGCACCGTAGCTGCATGTTTACACCCGCAGCCTGCTGCTACTGAGAGATTGCACTCTGAGTGTCTGCAGGGTTCCTCGGCCTACATTTCCTTGCACATTACCTTGCAAGCCCACAGAAAGATTAAGAATCAAGTCTATTGCCATTTGTATGCTGCAACTAGCAGCACCTCCCTGTTGTCACCTCAATTGTCACCTTGTTGAGAATAACTCTGCTTTCTCTTTCTAATTCTTCCACCCTGCCTCACTTCATAATACAAAATTTCAGTTATTAACATAATTCCTGGTTCTGAGAAACCCTGCAATTTGATAAAAATTAAGGCTTGTGTTCATTTGACATTATTAGTTCTCTGTATTTTCCAAACTCTCTAGGCAAAAGCCTGTTTGCTTTTATTTGTTTCATATATTTTTTTTGTCCTAAGATTTAATCTCAATTTATTTTATAATTAAAATGATGCTTTAATTTTTAATGCATAACATGCAGGCCTCAGAAAATGTGAGCATTTTGCTTCTGTAATTGAAAGTAATGTAACTTTTTTCTGATACTCAAGGTCTACAGCTACATACTGGACATGTTCTTTAAAGATAGTTTTGAGTGTCCCTTATTTGAAGTTGAAATGCTAAAATTTAAAAGTCAATGCAAGTTTAAAAAGTTTGTTAAAGAGTATGAACATCAGTACTTTTCCCTCTTGCCTATCCTACTTTTATTTTAGTTTCAGTAGCTTTAAACAAAATGCTCAACATTTCATCTTCATTGCTGTATGAAAGGCTGCGAGACAAATTGTACATGATAAAACACATTGTGCATGAATCTCTACACAGTTTGTAAAGCCCATGCTGTTAGCAGTGCAGACTCACCTGTGAATCCCAGTGGAATCAGTGAGAGCCGCTGTATCTTACAGCACCCAGAAAATGTGGCCCAGCGTAAACAGTCTGTGGAGAGGGAAATAGGTTTTGTGGTTTTTCTTCCATTCCTCAATCTCTGTTACAGTGATCATTATTTTTAATACTAGTAGACACTGAGTCCTTACATGATTTTCAAAGTTGGTAAAGTTCCTTCTGAGCATAAAAGTTTTACAGGAATTTAGATTGCTTGATACATTGCAGTAAACTTTCTTTTGACTACTTTCTCATTTAGGTGGAGCAATGTTTGGGCTAATTGATCTTCTGACGATAGTCACATATGGTACAGATCTCTGCTTGAAAGTATGCTAGCACGCTGACACTGTTGCAATGTAAGAAGAGTTCTGTAGAGCAGAGCAAAGGTTTATAAGATTTCAATGACATTTGTTATGAAAAATGTTGCTATGAAGTTGTTTAATCTATTCTTTTTTTCTTCATTGCTGCAGGCCACAGGCATCCAAAAGTAAGGTAAGCAGCTATTTAATTGGACTCTGCTTTGTCAAAGATTGCTAATAAATATATGTTTAATATTATTAGATATAATATTTCCAGTTTAGTATAGAAACTGTTTAAAGCTTGGATGTCTCAAAAAGTCACAGTGCTCCTGTTTAATTCCAAAAATTACAGTAAATACTATCATATTTTACAGCTAGTAGCTGCAGAAAATACATGGGAAAGTGGTTGTCTGCACCAGTTAATGGAATCAAAAAATTTAAATGAAAGAGAAGCTGCTGCTTTTAAATCAGGTATGTGTGTGTGTGTGTGTGCATATGTTCATTTTAAATATGCTTTAATGACATATTCCTATAAATACTATGAAGCTATTTCATTTGAAGCTACAGCATTTGTTGGATTCCCATGGATTTATCCATTTGTGCAAGTTTTAATTTTTTTTCACAACTGCACAATGGACATACTCTGCAATTTTTAATTAGTCATTGATATTCAGAATTGTAATTAAAGTAATTTTAGCTTCCATCAAAAAAGTGTCCTTTAAATGAGCATGCATTTCTAGTAGCCTACATAAGCTACAAAATTATGTAAAACTAGAGATAAGGTACATAATTTGTATGTATAGAATATAAGGTAAACAATGTGATGACAAATACTTTTGAGTTGTGGCAATTCAGTATAGTTAACAGTATTAGTAACTATTTTAAATTACATGCAATATACTGATTTTGAGACATATTTTTCTGTAACAGCACAGAAAATTAGGAAGCTTTTGGGGAATCTTGAAGGGAAAAACATACTTCAGTTAATTCTTTTCAGTACACGCTTTTATGTCAGCTTTGTTTTCCTACTCCTGCCTTGGGGCAGCGGCTGTTTTGTTTGAGTGATTTGTTAGAATCATTGGGTTCTTATGAAACATTTACAAATTAATGAATTGTTAAAATGGAGACGGAGTGTGAAGGGCATTGGTAGACTACCAGGCTGTGCTTTATCTCTCCTCTCTATGAACAAAATGTTTTCTTTTTTTGGCACGTTCCAGTTGCCAAAATTGGCCTAAACTGACTACCTTTCATCAAAACCAGCTAGAATTTCTTACAAGATGAGGGCTGGCCTAAGTGACCTCAGGAGGTCCCTTTAAACCTAAGCTATCCTACAACTGTGTATCAGCCAGGATGTTCAGGAGAATCAGGAATTAATGAAGATACAGAGTCACGGTTCTCTACATGTGTGGATCCTCCTCATCTTCATCCTCTTTTACCATGATCCCTATACTGCTTTTTCTATGTCTTTGTTTTTGTAACCTAACTAAACACAAAACACGAAACAAACATGTTCTACAGCTCAGCAAGCAGATCAAAAGAACCCAATGCTTTTTATTTTTGGATGGTTGGAAATTCCCATGGAAAAAAAAATAGGCACTTAAAATTTTTCTATTGTTTTTATTCCAAGTGGGAATAAAAGCTTTCTGAGGAGCAGAATTTCTGAACATTTGAAACTTCTGAATTAAGGAGAATTTTGTGTCAATGTTAAAATATTGTAGTACAACATCTAGACATATTTGACTTAATATGGAAGTAATTAATGGTGTATATAGATGTTTTTCATACCTTTCTCTTAATATAACTCTTGTCAAAATGTCATCAAAATCATTGGGTTCCCGTGAAATGTTTGTAACAATAAAGCTGTGTCAACCAACAGAAAGCGGCTCTGCTGAAAATTTTCCAGCAATGCTAAATACTTTTTCAATATAAAGATATTCATATTTCAAACTTAACTGAAGTTTAAATGCTTAAGATTTGCAAAAGATACTTTCACAAGATTAGCACATTCTTGAGGAAGCAATGACTTCTCATCCTAACAGGTCTCTTCATGTGTTAAGGCAGTGCATGGTCAATTACCTACTGCTGCCCCTCACTGAGTCAATGCGTCAGCAGCATGGGGCTGAAAGTTTTTGTTGCAGTTAGAAGGTTTTGGGTGGGGAAGGCACTAGTATGAACTAATACAGAAATTGGACAAAGATGATCTGTAACTCTGAATTTGTATACACTGTTCAGTGCTGTATAAAAAAATATTCGAGCTGCGGCTGAGTGATCCAGCTCAGGACTAGAAGCAATATGGCCATTTGGGGCTTGTTCTTAATTTTGCCTGAACCCCAGCAGAATCCTATACTGTAATAACCATATCGTTCCTAATATTTAAACTAACCTGTTCAGCATTAGCCTAAATGCATGGGCCTTCTCATTGAAAACTTAGAGTGCTTGTCTTCTGTTTTTCAGGTTTTTTTCTCTACATCATGAAAAATGAGAAGTAACTATATAAACTTTTTCTTCTTCTCTTAGAAATGTATCTGCCTATCTGCAGGGAGAACTACTTAACTCAGCTGCTGGTAGTAGAAGTCTGACTTACAGTAAGACAGGAAAAGGAAATTCTCAAGTGGTTGGAAGACTGTCCTTCATATTAATTCATATGCCCAAAATAAGAATTTATCTAGCAATTATCAATGAGAAGTATTAGCTTATACATAGAGATGTATATATTGCATTGTTGAGATTGTTGCATTGTACTACAGTAGCATCTTTGAAGTAAAATCACACTTCCTTACTAATCTAAAGCAAAAATTACTCCATTGATTTATTGCAGGCATGTGGAAACATAATTTGAGCCTCTGTAGGCAGCTGATCCTAAGAATTCACAATTCCTCTCTCCTGGGGATACAGTGACCAAGAAACAGCTTTATATGAAGTTGGCTAGTCAAGATTCCTGTGAGAGTCACTGAATTAGTTTTCTGCCCATCTGAGCGAGGGTTGTGAATGGTCTGTTCTGTTGCATTTTTCTTTCCGGCAGATGTTCTCTTTGAGTATACTAACAGAGAGAACTTGGCCCTTAGAGCTATGTGTGTATATTAAAAATGAGATTTGGTACATCCTATATCCATTAATTTCTTCAGTTTCTGACTGAAAGCCTGAATAGCCTTAGTGTTAACTAAAGATAATCAAATTCATATGTTTCATGAAACCTTTTCTAATGAAATTATGAATTTAATAAAACCCTTAGAATATGAGGTACATATAGACCTGTTTCCAGGGTGGGGAGAAACTGCTTAAACCCCGTTTTCTTTNTTTTTTTTTTTTTTAGGGGATTCTTTTCGTTTGTTTTTTAAATGGGAAGACGGACAAAGATGGAGAAGTGTGAATTCTCCACTGGTAGAATGCCGTAAGTCAGGAGTCTCTCTGCTAGGTTGTCTTCGATTAACAGGATAAAAAAAGTGGTGGCTACAGGTTTCTGTGATGAACAAAGCAATTGTCAATTTTAAAGTAACCCTCTTTGGGGAAAAAAACATTTCTTAAATTACCATCAGTGCTTTCATTGCTAGAAAATTTTCAGTAGACACTTTGTTATATCTCTGACAGTCAGATAAAAATTACTGCCATGTTGGTGGGTACGTCTTCATTTAACTTAGTAGGAAAAAGCATCTTTTCTAATTAAGTGTTCAACTATTTGTCTTAACTTTCCTTGAGTCTATAGTGGGCATGGTTGTCTAGAGCAGGTGTTTTGAAGTAGGTGTAAAAAAAATATTGAAAGCAGCTGAAAATTTATGTTGAATGTAATGATGGTCATTACATCTCAGTTCCTGTACATCTGTATTTAGAAAATTTTAATTTAGGATCATTTATTACCTTCTTAGGAACAGAGCCCTGAGCTCAAGGGCCACCTTTCATGGTAAAGAATTTGACTTAATTTCCGTTTCCATTAATCTTTGTTGCAGTCAGGGCTGCCAACAAAGATGCCTGTTGTAATGTGGATGTATCCACCAGGAAAAATTGACAGATGGTAAACAAAATCTTGTACCAATAATCCACGCTGTGTTTGAGCTCATGACCTATATGTGAAGGTCTCAGTATCCTGTTACAAATCCCTTGAGCTATCTACTCATGTGTGTCTAATTTTCAAAAAGTTCCTGTCTCATACCCATTTCTTCTTTCAGTGTTTTACAGTAGTTAGGTTCCTCATGCCCCTTCTATCTCTTAATGTTGCTCTGGGGTTTTTTTTCTGCATTTTGAGATGGTTGGATGTTCTCTTTTTCAATTTCAGGGCTGTCTTTTCTATGCTACCTTATATTTCATTATCCTTTAAAATGGGGATGGTTTAGATTTGAATAAAATTTTTCAATACAATTAATTAATGCAAAGACTTCTTTAACAACTAACGAATGTGACCCTGTTTCATGTAACAAGTTCAGGAAATTGCTCAGATTTTAAGTGAGGTTTTAACAGGTGAGGAAGGGTAAGATTGGCATAGAGATCTTCAGTCATTCTTGTGAGAACATACACAGTTAATGAAGGCATGGTTTGATCTCTTTGTTAATCCATTCATAAGACCTTTCTGCTTTTTGCTATGACCAGAAAATGCAAATGAGTATTTTCGAGATGTATTAATTTGTTGTTTGAGGTTATTACTATTACTGTAACAGTAGTCCTACTGTAATATAATCTTAGTTTTTATTAAATTGTGGGATAAAAGACAGTTTCTGTCATAGCTAGCTCTACTTTGGTATTCTAATTCTAAACACCCCTTTTCTGTCTTCATAAGCCTAAAAGGGGAGATTTGGCTTTGAGCTTCTCATAATGGCTAATGTCTAACAATTTTATTGACAACTTGGGCTAACCATCTACTCCTTCATCAGCAGATCATGCTGATAGTAGGTGAATTCACAAATTATGTAGAATTCCCCTTGTTTCTCTCTGAAATTTCAGATAAGAAAAATCAGTTTTCATTTGTATTGTAAATGTGAATACAGAAATAAGCTGCATCCGATTGCATTTTTTAATATGTAAACTAACCTACTTGCCCAAAAAGCAAAATCTTTTTATGCAGTCTGTTATGTAAAATACTGTAATTGGATATTTAATTTAGAGTTAACTAAAGGAGCTAGTTACCCACTTAAAAGATTTTAATTCAAAATTTATTAAATTAGTATGATTTCAGCTTCTTTAAAGGAGATGCAGATATCTCCCAGTGTGATAGATATACTAGCATCAAAATACAGTTTTCTGTAATTAAGTGCATTTGTCTGAACTCCAGGCCTCTATGAGATACACTCACATAAAATATGCTTTAGAAGAAAGGTGGCTGCTCAGAAAGATACTTACATACATATTGTGCGTGAAGTATGGGAGTAACTCTTTTCAGGAGGGCACTAAAGAATATGTGCAAATACTTTGCTGAATAAGGAGTTAGCTTTTCAGACTACTAACAAAACTTTTACTCTGACTGGAGCATAAAATACCTTCCCTTTATGGGAGTGCAATTTAAAGCATTAGGTTACAACGTTATCAAATCACAGTATACTCTTTCTTCTTGGGTTGGTGCTTTGAGTCATTTAAAAACACTGCAACTGTTTTTCCTGTTGCATTTAGGTACTGAAACTTGTCCTGGCATTGGACCAAAGAAAGAAGATAAACAGCTGAGCAGTAGTTCTCCAAGTGAAAACAAAACTGAGAGACAGACAGAGGCAGCAAGCCTTTGGGTAGCTGCAGGAAAGGACCACATGGAGGAGCAGCACTGCAGTGCTGAATCAACATTGGAGCCACACACCCAGTCCACAGGGACAGTGGGCAGGCCTTCTTCAGGCTGTTTATCATCTGGGGATGCTGGTAAAGATAACAGTTTGCAGCTGAGAGAAAGACAGCTCTCTAAGGATGCAGAAAAAATAGAAGGCACAGCTGGGGAGCCTGGAGTGAAACTCCCTTTTGAGCCAATGGTAGATGCTCTGGTTTTAACAGATGCTGATTATATGCCTACTGATTTTGTTCCTACTGATAAAGATGTGCAAGCTGATAGAAATCTGCTCAGATCAAAACATGCTGCTGGCTCTTCAGAAATTGCTAGTGGCCAGCTTGGAAATAGTGATGTAAAGCAGCAACAGAAACAGCCTGATGATGATGAAAAATCTTCACGGGACAGAAGTGCATCAAATGTATGCTCTGGGTATAATAAAGTGTCTGAGCCTGAGAGTACTGTCCATTCACGAGTATGCAAGGAAATACAAAGAACAGCAAGACAGGAGGAGAAGGTAAATAATGAAGAACAAGAAGATTTCTTTCTCAGATTTTTAAATGGTAACATAATAGACACTGAAGAATCATTTGGAAACTTAGCAAACCAAGAGGACTTTGACGCTGTTCCAGATATTTCACCTGAACGAGCATCTTACAACTCACTGGAAGCTTTATCACTAGATGACAGCTTTTCTTCTCTTGATGAACTTGCAAGAAGGATAGAGATTGCTGAGGTAAATACCATGAGTCCTATAAAATATTCCATGTTTATCTCAATTAAAATATTTTAGTTATTTAACACATTTTGAAATAGGCAATATTCCTTCATATATAACTCTTTTTAATCTGAAAAGAGATCTATACTTATTTAGTTGTTCTGAGTCAATTCAGAAAAAAGTTTCTTTTTGTGTGTTTGCCTCCTTCTTGACCAGCAGTGCTCTGTGTTTCTAAAAATTAGATTGATTTTTACATATGAGTGTGAACACCTTTTTTTTTTATTCTGACAGAGGCTGTTAGGAGATGGCCTGACAATTCCTGTTAAATCACAATTTCACATTAGAGATCTACATAATGCCTGTGATGTAACATGTGGTTCATTTCTATTCATAGAATAAAACTTGCTTTTCTGTGCCTATTCTGTATAGGTGAGAAGTACATATGTAATAAACTATGTGTATGAATGTATGGGCTTCTAATTTTACCAAGTTTAGGTGGTTCTGTTGTTCAACCAAAACTAAGAATGAACTTCTAAGCCTGAGCCCACCTT
This sequence comes from Pandion haliaetus, assembly GCA_013401275.1. NCBI lineage: Eukaryota > Metazoa > Chordata > Aves > Accipitriformes > Pandionidae > Pandion > Pandion haliaetus. Next base: position 50,369 of record VYZV01016809.1, on the reverse strand, counting down.
TCTGAAGCACTGCTGATAGGCCACAAGAAGGAAGAGTGCTTCATAAGCTACATTGCTCTTCTGAAAATACAGATTTATTGCTTTGGGACTTTTTTGGAGAGTGCGTGATGACATCTTTATTTTATTTGTCTTCTGGTTTTGGTGCATTTGCAACCATGGGGCCTTAAAAGCTTTTTCTTTAAATGAAAAAATGAGATTTTTGTGATGTGATGTGATTCCAGATGCTAGAGGGGGAAGACTTGTAAAAAGGTATCTCTCTAGTTCATCTCTATTTTTAATGCATTTAACAATACAATATCTCTTGGCAGTAAAGTAACAGTACTTCTCTATAGATCAGAAGCTACCGCACAGAGACCAAGAACCCATGATCATTAAAGGACGGCAGCCAAGCAGGGAACTAAATACTGGGGATCCATGCTGATGTTATTACATGTTTCACAAAAACTCCAGAGCTGGAAACAGAGCATTCTGTTTTTTCTCCCACCTAAAGAGCTTCTTACCTCCTTTCCAAGATAGTTCATCCTGACCTGTCATTAAAACTCTTGGCTTTCTCTGGGATGTCAGGAAGCATGCCACATACCAGGACTGAGGGCCATGTGCACAAAGCTGTACATAAGCTCTTGACAACACATGTTCATACATGCAATCAAACTTTTGCACTAAATCCATTGGCTTGTGTTCACTTAGAGGATGGTTTTGAAAAAGAGCATTTTGTTGACAGTCTGTTCTAAGCCCATATACATGTATAACAGAAGAGTAGCTTAAATATCATCCCTCGGGATTAGATTTCTTTTGAGCCCACCAAAAGTTCAGCATTTTAAGCTATAGGAGAGACCTGTTCTGTTTTACGTATAAAAATCCTAAATTAATGCAATAGCAACTCTTTTTAAATTGCTACGTTTGTGCCATTTGCATTGTAGAGGATGGGATAGGAAGCAGCATATTGATGCTGTTAGAAAAATTATGCTTGTATTGATTGGCCTAGTGACCAATGACGATGCTTTACAGGGAATTTAGTTTCATTTCTAGTTTGCTATCCCAGTGCTAGGACTGCCAGTACTCTGATGGCAGAGTTGAGTCTCTGGAGAGGAAAAGTGCCTTGAGTCTTTCCATAGTACTTTTTCTGGCCATGTAAGGCATAATGTTGGCTGGTGGGAGTCTTTTTGAATTGCTTTTAGCAAGAGGCCTGAGTTGTGTATGAGGCAGGGGGGTTATATCAGGGAGAAGAGAAGAAGGATTAATCTCAATACCGATTAAAATTTGTAATATGCAGCATCTGGGGCTGTTTTGCAATACCTGAAATTTCTACATGCAGTAGGGTGAGTTAAGGTCAGCAGAGCAGCTTGTATTGTTTTATTATACACTTATATTTTGTTTTTCCAGTTAATCTTACCAGCTCTCATTACCCTAGTGGTTGCTTTTCAGAGGCGGTGAGCACCTACAGTTGCCCTGGAAGACACCAGGAATTGAGAGTTTAGCACCCCTGAGAAAGCAGCACTATTAACTTGCTTTCACTGATTTTGTTTTAGTGCTAAAATAAGATTCCACTGATGTTTTGACAGACTGATCTTTGCACCCAGCCGCAACATTTTTTCCTTTCTTGTCCTTCTGAAGCCTTTGAAGTTGTATTGTTCAGGCTATGGCCATCTAATAAGATGACAATGTTTTCAGAAAGTAGTTGTGAAAGAAATACCTGGAAAATGCATTGGTAGCCACGTGAATGAAATGAAATTAATTCCATGAAATGTATCAGTGTTACAGTAAAAAAAAAAAAAAAAATCAGTTTGACTGTGGTAAAGCTTGTCATGGAGTGAGTATTTACAAAATTGCCACAAATAAGTTAGAATGGAAGATAGAAGTAAAGATTATTTTGAAATAAACTAGGTACAAAAATCATATGGTAGGACAAAATTTCATTAATATTCTTCAATGGAGGTGTAATATTAATTTATTGAAAATGGGGAGGGCTAAGTACTTATGTATGTATTCACAGTTAGGAAGTTTCTTCTGACCCCATATCGAGATCAAAGAATCATCTCTTGTAGTTTTCTAATTTAGATCTTTATGTCACTTGATTTTAGTCTACCATTTACAAGTAATTACAACACTGAAAATCCACTAAATTCTGACTCTGGTTTTAAATAATTGCAAAACTAAAATAGTACTTTACATATTGTACAGTCCCTTATACTAGGTGTTTCTTCACTAGTACAAACCGTGCACAACAACATGCAAATGCTGCAAAATCACACACCAGCAAACAAATTGTAACCTCAATAATGTAAGTTGCATTTTGCCATATCAAATAGAAGTTTATAACATAAGCTTTTTAGCTGAGTGACAATTAGGGAAATGAGTAAAATCTTAATGTTTTTCCGTATTAAAAAATTATAATTTGAATTTTCTTTCAGTAAGCAAAGATAGCGAGACTCTCTGCCGCAACATAAGGTAGTAGCTTTTGGTTGGCCCTGTTTGTACACCAAGACTTCTAAAAAGTACTGAGTATGTCCTGACTAGCAGCTGATTTGATTGCAGTAATGAAGTCTCCACCTATCTGTGCTAGGTCTGGAGACAATGCCTTGTTGAGATCCGCTGTTCTCTTGTATGGCTTGGGTCCTGGAGTTTTGAGTTTGCAGGAATTAGGCTTCCGTATGAAATGCTTACATGGGATCTGAGCTATTTATTGCTGTATAAAGGAGCCCCAGTACTTACACAGCAACCGTATCAGCAGAAAAATGGTTAGAGTTTGATGCTGTGGTATGAATACTAAATCTGCTGAGTTAGCTCTTTTTCAAAGTCAAATTATTCATATATTTAATGTATTGTGTCAGTAAAGGGGTTTGTCTGCTGCTCGTAGCTTAATCCAGGGTAGTCTTGCTTTTTGTCAGTTTGTTGTACAGTTATGGATTACCACTTTAAAAAAATCTGGTATTGCTAGAAATAAAACTGTAGGCTTTTGCCAAGTGACTGAATAAGGAATACAGCCCACAGAAGAATACATAAACAAAACTCTGCCTTGAGTAGTTCTCTGCATTCAGACCAAAATACTTCATACAATGAACTTTTCTTCTTAGATCCCAGTTTGCAGTGCCTTCAGTTTTGGGGTTTTTATTTACCTCTGTAGGCTATGAATGATTCCAGTAGTCATTTAATCTGTTTTCTCTGACAGCTTGAAGTACAGGACCTCATTTTCATAGTTTGTCTAATAAGTTTATAAATACATGTATACACATCATATTTGGTGAAAATATGCATAATGTAAGAAGGTTTTTTTAATATGTTATTAGCAAATGCTGTTTTCAACAGAGAAGAGACAGGTAGTTCAATTAGAGCTTTTTTTTTCTTATCTTTTAGCCAGGATATTAAACTTTATCCAAAAAAAGTTTAAAACTTTTCTGTGAAGCAGAATCACTTTGTATTAATAGTGGCAAAAAGAGAAAAGCTAAAATACTTAACAGAGTTTCAATTAACCAACAGTCATTGCTGCTTTCCTTTTTGACTGTTGGTCAAAATGCTACCGCATACCTGTATGCCTTTTTCAGTTCCTGTACAGTAATTACAAAAGCTCCAGTCAAAAGAATTTGTGAAGGCCAGCAGAGCTGAGTGAGTAAGCTCAGTTATATGGATGCTCCAAGAGCATCTTTTATGAATTATCTAACTTAGAATTAAGAAAATGTTCAATGTTTCAATAGGGTCCTTTATGCAGCTCTTTTATGTAACACAGAGCTGTTTGCAGTCCAGCCTGGTGCAAGCCTACATTTTTCCTCCTGTGGTTCAAGTCAAGCAGAGGCTTGACTTGTGGTCAACTGTATTAACCACAGTTCCCTCATTAACTTCCAATTTAAATAATGTATTCTGTGTTTTTAAGCTCCTCCTGCCTCCTAAGGACTGAGATGGAAAACTTCAAGTCTTGGATGGCAGCTAAGTCCCTTTCCTTGGATATTTAATTAATGGGAGATGGATCTAATACAATCAGTTTGTATATTGCTTTGAAATTTTTCTAAATGAAAGGTATGGTAGAAAAACGCATTTACAGTTGTTTAATTGAGTAAGATTTTATTTGTAGCAAGACGGACCCTATTCTTATATGACAGTCTTTCTTACAGTAATGACATTTTTATGACTGAGAATAAGAAAAACAAAATGTGATATTTGCATTAAATATTTTTGAGCTGCAGTTGAGAATATGGTAGAAAAGAAGGTGTAAATGTTGCTTTATGCAGAATTCCATATGTTTGTGTTTGCATTTTAACAATAAACTGTATCCTGATTAGGAGGCAGTTGTAGGTCCTTTGCAGAACAACAAAACAAAAACGTAAATTACATGACTCATGAAATTCAAAGGGAGATGAAATATTCTAGGCATGATTTACGTATCATGTAAAGGGGACATTCTTAACAATACGGTCTATGGCTTTTGTCAGGACAGGAGAGTAATGGTCACGACACTGATTTTACTGCAAAATCAAAAGCTGTTGCTCCCCCTTTTTAAGCAACAGAAGACTTTCAGAATAGAGAAACCTGTGCTGTGTTGATTAGTTCTTTATACATTTAGAAATAAATCCTGAAACAGAGCCATGTAGGCTGACAGGGAAAGTAAGTGAACCTCATTGTAGCAAGACTTCCCTTCACAAGCTTTTTATGTAACTGTAATCACTGAAACACACATTTCCACATAATCCTGTCAAAGATAGCCCTCTGGTTTTAAGCTTGGAGAAGACACAGTTTGTGACACAGTCATTCAAAAACTACCAAGAGCAAACAGACAAAATGAAGTGTCTCAGTTTGAAATGACTACTTGCGGAACGGACCACCACATACTAATCTTGGGGCAGACAGGTACAAATGCCCCACCGTCCCTGGGTGACGTTCTCACCAAGTGCAGTCCGAGCCACTTGGGAACACGTGTGCCGGGCGACAGCTAGCCTGCTGCGTGGGTGGTGCGGGAGGAGCCATTGTTCTCTTCATGAAAGCAATGCCGTATGCAGAAGCTTAAATTAATCTACTCTTTTAAAGGACATAATTTCATCTCTGCCCTCCCAAATAAATGTCAAATTAATGCACTCCTACACGATCCTGCTTCCTTGTCACAAGTGTCCATGTCACAAGGAAGCACAAGTGTTGATTTTCTGGCTGGCCTGATAATTTTCATGGCAGTTCTGCAAGGCTAATTACCAGTAGAAGCTTCACCCCAGTGCACTTGCCTGTTGTCATGAGACACTTGTGGACTATTATTTCTGGTTCATTTTTGCCAAATAGTGGTCCTCCATATGTTGACTTAAACAATTTCTTTCCACCACCTCCACACTTTCACTACTTTTTAAGTACTTCATTGTATTGTTTCATTAAATAATCCATTCAGGCTTTTGAGCAGATAATCAAAAGGGAAGGTGAGTTTCAAAAGGGGAAGTATGGCAGAGATCAATTTTATCCCTCTCAGTTGTGATTTTGGGAAAAGTTGTTAGACTGTAGGCATATACCCAGTGACCAACTCTGTGAGTTGTTCAGGGCAACATTATTTGTCCAGTTGAGGGCTATAAAGTACTGCCAGACTAGAGACCTGCAAATGCAATTGCCACATTTACTAGTTAAAATGGTGCAAACGCCAAATACCATAGTTGGTACAGTGCCTATTGGATTGTGCTTTGCATTTCGCTGTGTTCAGTGCACCATCTCTCTGATTACAGCATGTGTCGATGCATTATATAAGCTTGTAGCATGAAGCAAGTTTAGGGGCATAAGTTATGAAGTGACTTGTTTTCTACAGCTCTTAAAATTGCAGTGCAAATGAGTTTTTATGCATGGTCTTCTAACTTGATTAGATTACGGGGAGAGTTAAGAAGTCAGTTGTCTGCAACCACAGTGTTATCTGGAAAGTTGCTTTTCTTCCGCTTTGAGTTTTTGTAAAAATTGTAGGCATTTGGCGTCATCTCCTACATAGATGAAATGCAAACTCAGTTGCAAATGTGATATGTTTTCTTATCTGTAGCACAAATGTATACAGATTGCTTTTCAGTCTAACAAATGTTACTGCTGATCTGCAGAATGTTTTAAAAAGCACTACTCAGATTTATGAAGACATGACTAAGACTTTTTTTTTTCAGATAAAGATGATCTCGAGATAAAAAAGGACATGTCTAAATATGCTTCCTATTTTAATTTCTTTTTATTTCTAGCACACCGGGAACTGCTTGCTTAGGAAAGCATTTTTCTCCTGATACTTCCCCTTCTTTTATTTCTCTAGTAACTAAGAAATTACAGGCTGCTCAGGCTGCTGTAACTTCCTAGTATGGCTTAGCATACACTCTTGCAGCTAAGCCAAATGCTGTAGCAAAGGTCAGAGAAGTTATGGTTTATTGACTTGTTGATTGTATTGCTGTTTGTGCAAGCTGTTTGGGTGACCAGCCTCTAGGGAAGGATTTTTGAACTGCCATTGTATCCAGAGAGCTTATTACAACGCGGAGCTGTAATCTATCCAGAGCACTGAAGCTTTCTTTTTCCCTGGTGTTACTTCTTTTTGGTTTTGTGGCCCTACTGTAGCTTGTTGTCCACCCTGGGGAACCAATTGCAATGCTGGAAAATTGATCTCACAATAAGTATTTGATAGTCTCTGCAGGGTTATATCTTTGGGGAGACAGCAGTAGCGTGTCATTGACTTCTTATTGCCCTCCGATGATGGTGGTTTTGACACAAACCCTCCTCACCACTGCCCCAACCCATGTGATTTAATAATGTGAGCTTACAAAGAAACAGTTGCAGTGAATACAAAGTATGATCCAAACAGTAAATGTTTGTGTATTTAACTTTGATAGCAGTTAAGGGCAAGTAGTGTCAGCGGACAGCAAAATGATACTGCAGCTGTCCTTCATGTTAAGGAATTGATGTATTCAAGGAGGTTTCACAAGTGCTACAATGTTTAAGAAAAGTGGAGTGGAAACCATTTTTTAGCTGTTTAGCTCATTTCCTACTTAAAGTCATTGTTAAATAGATCTCATGCCTGGATTTCTCTCATCTCTTGTGCCACTCACTGACTTTCCTGATAGATTGCCCCAGCAGAAGGATTGGTGTCTATACTAAAGAAGAGAGATGACAGGGAAGGAAAAACAATTGCTCAAGTCCAGCAAAGGCAAACAAAGAGAAGAGTGCGATTCCAAGAAATGGAGGACACACTGGATCAAGGTAATTTAAAGCTGTTAATTCATGGGTTGCACTCTTGGGCTATAAATGATACTGATCTTTTTGTTCACAAGAGCTAAGTGTCTTTGCTTTTTAAAACTTAATCAAGTAATAAGTGAAGGTGATTGATCGAAGATTATTGTATACCAGGTTTGAGTAACAAGGCTACAGAAGGATACAATCAGTACACTTCCATTTAAAGCTTGGCTGAGACTGAAGCCATAGTTTTTTCCTCTGGCTGAATGATTTGCGAGTGACATCTAAAGGATATCCTTTCATTAATGTTTAGAACTTAGAGGTGGGAGGTGTAGGCTTTCTCCCTAAATCTAATCCATGTAGGTAAAGAGGGATGCAAAAGAAACAAGTCTGTTGTGCTTTGTCCACAGGTAGCTTTCCAATCCTTCCTAGTAGACCATGGGATTGGAGGGTGTCAGATTCTAACCTTGCGTTATAATTAAACATCCATATATATTTGCTAGCTGTCATTAAATTTGGCTAAAACCTTTACTGCCTTTTTGGTGGCCTAAATAGCCTCATAAGAAATACAATATATTATTTTGCTATGCTTTTCTCATAGTTTAAGATCTCTATTATTCAAACTAAGGAGATGTTAAGAAAAGTACTTTTGGTTGCTAGTGATAGTACTTTCTTTCTATATCTGCTGTGTGTGCCAGCCACTAAATGCTATTAATGGAGGTCTTCAGTGCTTAAAAGTGTATTAAGTGTGTCTCATACGCTGAAAAGAAAATCCATTCACTGCCCCAAAGGGAGCTTATGCCATATTTTTCTTGAAATTATTTTAAAATAATTTCTGTTTTGAATAAAATTTCAATTAGAGATTCTTCTATCATTTTTTCCCAGGGATTTAGTGATTAAAAAGGAAAGTTGTTTATTACTATTATTTTAAATCTGATTTCAAGCACACAAAAAAAGTGCTTGAATGTTTCTTTTTTTCTTCTTTTCCCCTGTTTCTTCTTCCTGGTGTAGAGGGAAGGGAGTTCAGAAATTTTCTTATAGCCTTTTCAGTCTGACAGAAGATGCAGATGTTGTTCATGCATACAAGTTACCAAGGACATGTGAGGTTTTGAAGTTGCAGCAGCACCTCTGCAACCTCTTTATTGCTCTTACTCTGGAATAAACAATCATGCAAAGAGTTACCACAGAATAACTGAGATGTAAAATAACCCTTCACATTAGCCTACCTTGAAGGTTTTTGTCTCTATCCTTACAGTCAAAATGTAAGAGTAGACACAAAACAGTTCATGGTAGCACAGTCAGTGTCAGTACAAATGAAGCAAGAATGTTTCCATTTGTTTTAGTTTCAAAGCTTTCATTTCATTTCAACTATTTCCATGAAGGAAGGCTTTGGTTCTGCAACATTCTCAGAGTTAAGTGTATTCTGCTTCAGTGTGGAAGGACTCTGCAAGTGTTATCAGCAAGGACAGGTACACAGGTCACAGAAATTAAGCTATATAATTATTTAGGTTTCTGAAAAGACTGGGTGGAGAAACATACAGTTCCTTGTATGTATTACCGTCACTTTGATGCAGTGAGCATTACTACATATGTTTACCTCCTGACCTATTCATGGTAAACACCTATTTCAGATTTTCTCACAAGCATTCATACTGCTTTATGTATCATCCTTTCTCACCTTTTCTGCTCTTACATTTACAGATGAAGTAGCTGGTGGCTCCTGTATTTTGCTGATCCTGCTGTGTATAGCAACTGTTTTCCTTAGCATTGGAGGAACTGCATTGTACTGCACCTTTGGTGACATGGAATCCCCTGTGTGTACAGATTTTGCAGCCAACATGGATTTCTATTATACCCAGATACTGCGGCGTATGGAAGAACTTAAACACTGGATAGCCTTCTCATAGTTGAAATGAGCAGAGACAGCACATTGAGAGCTCGCAAACGGAGAGGGTAGAAAAAAATTGTGATTTCAAGTTCTCTAACACTTGCCACCTGCAGGTGATGTGTATTTGATGATGTCCTTAACACTTTTACTTAGAAATCAAGAAAATTCTAGTTTAGCAATCAGGTGGCAAAATGTTCACATCTTAAGCTGTAGCAGTGTGGTATGGGAGAATAAAAAGTTACTCTCTTCACCCTTTTGAGAGTAAGCAAGTAGCTTTTTGGCAACTTGAGCAAGTGAAGAAGAAAGAAAAAAAAAACCTGTCTTCTATATGCTCTCCCATTGCCACACATTGTGTAAGCAATCTCTGGAAGCTTAGTAAAAGGACAGCTTTAATTTACAGCTGTTTGTGCAAAAGTGTTGCCTCCAGCTATCATGCAATAAGTTTGTGTTTTATGGAAACATTATTTTTCTTCTAAGTCTTAATATTTTTCTCCATTTTAATTCTCCTGGTGAGCCATGTAATTATTTGGGTGGAGTGAGAAGAGTGCAGTGGCATTCATGGAGTCCTCATGTGGTGATTAACAGGCTGACCCTGTATCTTATAGCTTACAGTGAATATCATGAGTGGGATAAATCTGCTGGCAGATTTCACTAAATTTCCTGGAACTTTACTCCCAGTATTGTGTGGGCTATTTTGGAAATGGAAGGTTAAAGAAGAAATCATTGGTCTCACTAAACACAGAAACAAAAGTAAGATGTTTAGTAAATTATTCATGTTAAATAATAAAGTGGCTTTGGCCAATTTTAAAGCACCTGGTAGCAGGTGTGGGACTAACTGGGTTTTCTGTCCAGCTATGTCACTGACTTGCAGTAATCACTTTGTGCCTCAGTTTCTCCTCCATAAATGGGGAATAATGATCCTTGCCTTTGTCTGTGAATATTTACGGCAATTAGGGCTCATGTTTGATTCATCCCAGATGAGTGCACAGGATCACTGAACTGTGTGGCTGCAGCCTCTCTCAATGAGTGAATGCTTATGTAAAGTGGGACAGATCCAAAAGAAGAGATTCAGAGGCTCACTGCAGATCTGCGGCATGTTAGTACTCCAGGGCACTCATTCCAGCAGGTAAAGCACATTTGCATCTATTTGCCCTGCAGTTCTGAGACCTGTATTGTAAAATCTGTTCCTTTTCTATCAGCTATACAAATTTAAATCAGCACAAAGAGTAATTTTAAATGGGTATTTCTATCACTTGGTGCTCAGCATACCTTTGTGGTATGCGAGAGAAACACTGACATGACTGCGAAGGTGAAAATTAGATACACAGGCCTTTGGCCCACACTGTGGTCAAAATGTGGCAACTGTTCTTGCACAGAGGATAATGGCCTAACCCTGCTGAAGGTGTTAGTGTGAAACTATTCCTTTACACCTCAGGAAAACAGCATTTTTGAGGGGTCCGCTTCACTCCACTCTGTGATTTCCTGCTTACTAACATTACATGATGCAGTGTGTTCAGGTTTAGAATATTATTTTGTAAAATACTATGAAATGAAATCTTCAAGATATTGCTTAGAATTATAACATTAAATGATGATGCTTTCTGGTATTTGCAAGCAAATTGTCCCTCTAGTGAGCTTGATTGTTCCTAATGCACTGTTATATTTAATGGGTTTTTAAAGTGAAAGTTAAAATCACTTTTTTTTCTAGAATAAATTGCATGTATTATTTCTCTTTTTGTTTTCACTGCAGAGGCTTGGTTTATTTATACCTTAGGGAGCCTCATGGGCAGCTTTATATTAAACTAGCAAATTTTAAATGCCCAAATTATTGAAAACTTTTGCTTTCAGAATGAAACTTGAGAACGATAGTTTGGTATATTTTTTGTTCGTTGTCCTCAGAGTATTATAATGCTGGGCTAATCTAAAGGAGAAAGGGAAAGACACTTTTGTATTTTAAAGTGTTACTGGCTGGTTCAGTTTATTATTTCAAGTCTGTGTTTGTTTTATTTATTTAGTTTTTCTTTAAAAAAAATCTTAATTTTCTTTTTTGGTAATTTACGGAGTAATTAAAAAGCATGCATTCAGTTAAAATATGTATTTATAGTGACTATGTAGTTAGAATATATTTTGGGTTCCTGTAACTTTACATTGAGTGTTTCAGGATACTAAGTTTATTCCTAGAGAGACAACTGTTGATTTCACCTTAAAAAAATCTTTTTAAGTTTTTGTGCACTTCATCACCAAAAAGATCAAGAGGTATATATAGAACTATTTATTCAAAAGTATATCAGATATGGAGATCAAAGATCCTCTACTTCTAGGTTCATTTAATTAAAACTATTTTAAAGTGATTATTTTATTTAAAACTGTAAAGCTATTTAAAGTTGAAGCAATTTTTAATAAGCAATTCAGTTTAAAATCAGTGGTCCAAATCCTGGTATGTCCACTTTGTGCTATATTCCCAGTGCAAAGACTCACTAGTATCAGCAGAACTGCCTACAAGAAGATCATGAAGAGGTTGGTACCACTTTACCAACATGTACCCAATTAAAAATGAGCAGCCAGGCATTCCATGTAACTCAGCTACCTGACACTTGTGTTGTAACTTGGAACATCTCTCCAGCCTTCCCAAACTATGCCAAGGTACAACACCTGCAAAGTCTCTCAGGACTTGAGGGAGCGGAAGGGGCACATACGCACAGGCTGCCCAGCTCCTGATCTGAGCTGTTCACTCCTCAGTTGCAACCAAGTGGTTGAATCCAGATATATTTTCTGTTGGGATTCCTTTATAAAAAGCTGAAGGTACTAATTCTTGCTTCGTGTGACAATTCTGTTAGTGCGAATAGTTTGCATGGTCTGTAGTACATTATCAAACTTGCAGCTAACAACGTAACAAAATTTGCTTTGTGTTGAACTCCAAAGAGTGTGCGGGTAGGCCTGATGATGGCCTTCCTATGCTCTGTTCGCTTTAGATTGCTGGTGACATTGCTTCCACCTGGGTGATCTGAGGGGTTAGGTTCTTACAGTCAGGTAAATCGGAGCTAAAAGAAATAGTTGATTTGAACAGTTATTCCTCTTGTCTGAGTATTTTGAGGTAAAATATACTGAGCAACAGCTAAGATTGTTATAAGTAGGAAGAAAACAGAGGAAAAAGTCTTTCCCCTGCCCCGTGCATTTTAAAGCCCTGTGTGTATAAGTTTTTATTTATTCTGTTTCCTTCCCTGCCCCTGTCTTTATGGCTGTTTTGCTTGGCAGTAGGGGAAACATACTACGCCAGCATAAAACCATTTGTAGTTGGTCGGAATATTCAGGGAATGGTTCAGTACTTGACAGTAGTCAAAAGTAATTTCTTAAAACATGACTGAATTTCAGGCTGATAGTTTACCTTCAAAGAAGTTGTGGCCACTTAATCACCTGCAGCCCTCTACTAGAAACCCCTACCTTCCAGTTTATTCTTTTGAGTGTAATTATTTTGAAGAGATTCTCACGATAGAGCTAAACCAACGAGACTTTTGATGTAGACTCAGCATAGGCTGCCAAAAAGAGCTTTCTGATGACATAATTAACATCCTCACCCCAAACAGCATAGACTACACCAAGAAAAGCACTGTGCTGTAGCATGGCCACACTATACTACAGGCTTGTTTTCAAACAGTGTCAGTCAGGAAGCAGATATTCCACAGCCCAGATATGCCAGTAGAAGTTTGTAATCTAGACACAGCCCATGTTTTAAAATTTTTCCAATATCTTTGCTTACATACTTGGAAAATATGTAGCCCTGGTGACAAGCAGTAGGAAATAGTCTAATGAAAAGTGACACTCTTGTTTAGGGCTTTTTGGAGTAAAGGGCAAGCTTGAACTATCAAATAAGCAGAGTAGTTTGGAAGACCAGATTCTTGTGTGACTGGGTACTATTCCACTCAATAACCTAAAGGGATGTTACCCTCCTAAGAAAACATGTTTGCCTACTTTGTACTGTAATGTAAAACCAAGACCATCTGAAAGGACTAATAACTATTTGTAACAAATGTAACTTAAGCTTCCTTTAGCAAAAGGAGTAAATACTTGTGTTTGAAACCATTACCCAAGCTTGTAATTTAAATACTGTAGCAAAAAAAATAAAAACTGTCCCAAAGAAAATATATGAACCTTTTTGGGTACTGTGATTTCTAAATGTATAAGAAGACTGAGAGGATTTTCTGTGAAATTCAAGTAAATGAGCAGTACCTCCAATAAGGATTTCATGGTCAAACCCAAATCAGAATGGAAAATAAGGATAAAATGCATAAGGTTTGGTTTGGGTTTTGGTGTAACATAGTTTTCCTGGGTGGGTTGGTTTATCTTTGCTTTAATAGCTAAACAAAAATTCTGCTTCCTCACAGAGCCTGGTTCCTGTAGACAGGTGGGTTTAAAATACTAAAATATTGCCTTACTGCATCATTCTGAAAATAAATTGACAGGCGATAAGTTTCAGAATTCCTCCTAACTGGGTGGGTGCCCTGGATAGTGGTCACAGGCCAGTCTACTCTTTGAGTTCAATTAAATAAATGAAAAAAAAAAAAAAAAAGCCAAACCAATTCCAACTCAACCCAACCCAGCAGCCTCTGATTTGAACAGGAGCATGCCAACACTACATTTTGCAACATCCCCCCCAGCCCTTGCTTTTCCCCCAAAAGCCATGGAATGAGGCCAACCAGAATTTTAGACTGCTAAAAAAGTAGTGAAACCCTCAGAGAAAATGAGGCAGTTTTATACATTTTGGTTTGGCTTTGTTATCTTTGTGTTGTTTTCAGGTTCTTCACAGTCAGAAAAAGTGAGAACTATAATGAAAAAGTAGAAAAATGAAGAGATTTTCATATAACGTCTTTGAAACTTGTGAGATAATCTCTCACAGCACCGAACTAAACATAGTATCTGGTAACCTGGAGGTGCGGCCTAGGAGTGGTCATTATGTGTAGAAGTAAATTGCTGTTGTAAACGGTTCTTCTGTGAAGACTGTCATCTGGTGTCAGGAGGACAAGCAGCTGATGTTCCACTTCTCAGTCTTGATGTGACCAGAAGCATTGGTAATCTTGAAGAACCTGCATGGGCTTCCAGAACTGGTCAGTAAACAATTTTGCCCAAAAGACAGGCTTTGCTTTAGGCTTTGGCTTTGTAGATACAACTGTGCTGATTCAGTACTACTACAGACTGAGTTCACTGGATCTGTCAGTCATCACTTTCATTCCTTGGTTCTCCTCAACAACCTTCTCATGAACAGTCTTTGTCCCTGCCTTTATGAGGAGCTGCTGCAATCTCTACCCATGTCTTCATCCCAATGAGTCCCCTTTTATTCCTTCTGTCTCCCTCCCTCTTTACCACTTCTTTCCCAGTATGAAATAGCATGTGTTCTATCATTCATAGGGTCATAAGGTGATTGAGTTAGGAAGGGACCTCAGAAAGTCTCTAATCCAACCTTCTGCTCAAGGCAGACCCAATTGCTCAGGTCTTTATCCAGTCGGGTCATAAAATTCTTCAAGAATGAAGACTGCACAACCTCCCTGGGCATATTCTGCTGCTTGGCTGTCCTCAGGGTGAAAAAGTTCTTCG
>VYZV01016809.1:11453-35713 GCA_013401275.1 Pandion haliaetus | reverse complement strand
TTATACCCAGTCTGAACCTCTGTTTCAGTTTGTTATCTCTCATGCTCCTGACACGCAGCGCTGTGAAGAGCTTCTTGGTACTTCCTCATGGTTACTGGAAGGTTGCTACTAGGTCCCACAAAGCCATCTCTTCTCCAGGCTAAACACTGTGTTTTCTAGCAATATCCTTCTGATCCTTCTCACTTTCTTGTCCGCAGCATCTTCCTTCCTGACAGGGATCCAACATTGTCTTATTAGAATAGGGATCCTGTATGCTTCTCCCTTTCCTCTTCCACCTTACACTCTCAAATTCAATATCAAGATTAAAATCAATAATGAGGCCACAGGCAAAACTGAAATAGTGATGACAACTACTATTACATTAAAAACTATCAATGACTCTCACTGATTCGTTAGTTTGTAGCAGTGATTTCAAAACTTACAGTGATTCTTGTACTACTCTTAAACAGCTGGTGTTTGAAGGATCACATGCTGACTTCCCTGTGCCTTAATGAAATAATCTAAATATTTTTCTCTAACATAGCTACCCAAGGAAGCCTAAAGTATTTAACTATAAAGTCCTTTTTTAAAAAATGAATTTTTTAGACATTGCTTCTTTGAGGCTCCTTTATATCATTTGTTATTTTTATTACTTTGAAATCAATGTCATGGTCATTCTTCTTTGGCATAACATAAACCTAGGGTTTACTGTATTCAGTAATGTCCAAAAATTGTGGTCATCTCTTGAAGAAAATTATGATGGGGAGTAGATGCATGCTGTTTTACAGAGTTGCTCCGTGACAGCTAAGATGTTACAGAATTGATACCAGTGAATTTCAACTAAAGGTCTGATCCTGCACTTGGGTTCATCCCAAGCTTATTTTTTAATGGCAAACAGGCTAAAATAAAAAATGTTAGGCAGCACTGAAGCACACCCAAAATTTCAAAGGCATGTCTAATATCAGACCAAAGTCCTGTGTTAATCTAAAATGGTTGAGCTGCCCTTTCTTGAAAACAACTTTGAATCTAGCTTCACAGGACAATAGATCAGTGAGCTCTCTCCTTTTGTTTTTTGCCAAGAAACTGTCTGGCAAAGTGTCATCTTTTAGCCAAGATGGGCCCCTGATTTAGGACTATTTGTTAGGCTGTTGGGGAAGTTTCCAGTAACAATTCTGTCAAATGACAGTTAATGATTGTGTCCCATTTCATTGCCTGGCATTGAAAATGAGTGTAAGCCCCACTATTGTGCCTTCATAGACTGATCAACTTTAAAGCTGTTACCAAAAGCAACTTTCAGAGTGAGAGCTTGTCCTGGTTTCAGAGCTATAGGGTTTTTTCCAGAAAGAGCCATGTGCAAGTACTGCAATGAGAAAACTTCACTGGTTTTCACGGTTTTGCCAAAACATGACTGGATTCCACAACTGCTGTTTTCAACGCATGGAAGCAGTGCCAATGCAGAGTTCCCTATAGTGCACCCCTTCAGCTGGTCAGCATTCATTCTGTTCTCCTGAACAGCTGCCTTGCACAAGAAGGTAATGGTTGCGTCAGAAGTGGTAGTGAAAGCATATATGCACTAGAAGTTGAGCAACATGAGGATATTGTTACTTCTACATAAACCTTACAGCTAAAAATGTGCATTTTTTTAACTTTCATTTAGGAACCGTTCATCAGTTTTTCCTTGACATCTTTTTATTAGAGAGTGACAGCATTACACCAATTCCTCCGCTTCTTCTCCAGGAACTGGAATTGATGCTTTTTGCCAGAGACAACATGAATCTTGCGACTCATACGTTATGCTGAGAGTCCTCATGCTTGTACAGCTTAATACTTCTGGCTTTTCTGCCAGAATTTCTAATGAAATTGGTAGACAGTATCTGAGGCTATGAGAGTAAGTGCACTATGGAAAGGCCCCACAGAAAAGAAGAGAGCAAAAGGTTTGATTCACTAAGGATCTACACAGTCAATTTCAGCAAGACAGAATGTCAGTATTTACCGTTACAGAAACTAGCAGTGTTGCTCCAAAAAGGCCCACCATAATTAATAGACAAGGGTATATTTGAAAAGAGTTACAAAGAAAAAAAATTATATACTGACATTTCTCAGTGACTTTTCAATGATCTGAGGCTTTATGTACAAGTTAGTAAATGAAATAAGGGGAAGCAAGGCTGCAGAAAGAATGTAATAAAGACCTTTGATCAAAGATGATAGAAAATTTTTCTTGGTAAAGGATAAAAAATATTTCTGATAATGATATCTATCAGTGATGGTTTTTTTCCAATCAGATGTTATAGAAACAGAAAAAAAAATGCACAATGGTTTAATGACATCAGGGAGGAGAGGGACTAATGGTTAAAATATTGATGAATTCTTTGTAGGACTCCTTAGGAGGAATTAGGAAGGAACCCCACTAAGACAACACAGAGTAGGGAAGATAAATGAGTATCCTGTTGTGCACATTGTCTTTGACTTCACACAGCTTTGAAGACTTTCTTAAAAGGTATTTTTGTATTCTTATAAATACTGTGGTGATCTTAAGGAAAAGAATAGATTCAAGAGATGAATTTCCTTTCTAGTATGCAGCACTAAGTCCAAATGCCATTTTAGCATATTTTTTATACTTGATATCATCATACCCATGGTAGCTGGTTGCTATTTACATGCATTAAAGCAAATTGTATCAACAGACCTCATGGGAACACATAGCATAATGGCAATTCCTATCATCAGCAAATGAGGCTCAAGCTGTCTGTAGTCACTTTGTGTTTTGCCATCTAACCCTTACTACTCATCCTCCGTTAACTACCAGGAAAGTAACAATGCTCAGCAGGGCAGGCCCTATGGAGAATCCTAACAAAAAAATCAAGCCACGGTCTCGCAGCTCTGCTGGGCTTCACACAATACCTACTGCTGTGCCAAGAGTGAGGAAACAAATCGATGTGGAAAGAAGTGGTGGTCACCAGATTCTGCCTCCCAGCAGAAGAGAAGTTCTTGTGAGGCACAGAAATGTTTTGACCATGAAGTGGATGTTGTCGTCACTGTCTGCAAATGTGAAAGATGAAAATAATTTCAAATGTTCTTGGCATCCCTCAAAATGGCTTTAATAACCTTTTTTTCTTTTCGAATTTTTGTATTGTTGAAAGCTTTCCCTCAGTTGAAGGCAAAGAGGAAAATTAAGCAAGGGTAATTTTTTTTTTTTTTTTAATTTGGCATGTACTGTCTCTTATATTTTTCTATAAATAGGGCATTGCTTTTCTGAGCCTGTTAACTGCTGGGTAATAGCCCGTGGTTTACCTACAAAGGCAAAATAGATGGCCATTAGCAATAAGTGACTCATGTATTATAAAACAGTCCCAATAAAAAGAATCATCTCTATCGACTCATGCGGTAGGATGATGAAACAGTATTTTCAGTGAACTGGCTGAATTTTGCAATGCAGAGCAAGCCTTGCACAGCCCACCCACACTGTCAGCTCAGTCTGGCACTTTGTTCATCTTTGCACTGGGACCTTTCATGGCTACGATCTCCCAGTGCAGAGCAGCCAGGGAGGCAAGCATTCTTCACTTTGTTCCTTTGACCACTGAGATGACCAGCAGCTGCAGGTCTCAAAACCAAACAGACCAGCCATGAGTTGTCTATAAAGACCTCTGGAGTTTCAGTCCTGAAACTCCAAAACAGCCTGTCTTTTCATACACTGCCCGCAGCTAGAGATAAGGTAGGTGGAAGGTGCCTGTAACGAGTCCGTGTCCGTGCAAGCCTGGAGGAGATGCTCTCTGCAACAAGATTCCCTCTGTAGGAGAGCACCAGCTGTGACTGCGAGTCAAATGTTCAGCTAGCAGGAGATCAAGCAGTGTCCTTCAGGACTGAGCCTGAGACTGTATTGCCTACAGTCCTGCATCGAAGAGACTGCACAGTATGTCCTGTGGTCCTTTCAGAAGTATTCCAAATAATTGCTATCCTGAGCCCTCCCAAAAATGTTTTAAGAATCTAAACCTCCCAACCTTCCTTAAGTAGAAATACGTAGTATGAGGGAGTGAAGGCTTTAGGATCCCACAACAAAGGCATCACTGAAACTGTAAAAATACTTGCAGAAAGTTTTGAATGGAAGCAGTGCTGCTGAGACTGCCTCAGGATTTCAAGATCATTCAACTATGAAGAAGGGCTGACTTCAAGTAGTTTCTTAAGAAAAAACATCTATGCTCTGTGGCACTTACCATCACAGAGCACTTAGCATCACAATCATGAATTCAAATATGATTTAACAGGTTACACAAGGACAGAGAGTGGGCAAGTTTAAAATTATTTTTTTTTCTGGCTATTGTTCTGAACTGCACTGTTAAATAGCAGACCACTTGCTTTTCAGTTCTGTCCTCATATTCTTTTCTGTTTTATTTTCCTCAGACCTTCACTCCTGCCTCTAAATGACACCCCTTTCAATCAATGGGCTCAGTATTTCTTTTATATGGCCAGGAAAAAAAAAAAAAAAAATTGGCTGTGGCTGAAAAAGGCTGTGCTGTGACATGCTTTGAAGTAATTGGGAGAGAGAGTTGATTAAGTGATAAGAACACAAAACTGGAACTTGGGAGGGTTTGATTTAATTGCCTGCTCTCCCACAAATTTCCTACGTGGTCTTAAACACATCACTTAGTTCTCCTGTGCTTCAGTATCCTGCCTATGTAACAGGGACAATTCTCCTTTGATGCTCCCTGTAGCAATGTAGCAATACACATTCTAATGTTCCTTATAGTGACTGGGGTCCTGGTAATCTCAGAAGTAAACCATTTTAAGCAATACCAGCAATTTGCTAGTCACACTTTGTCTGAAATAGTTATCCTGCATCGTCACAAGTAATTGCAGCAAACCCTACATCTGAAAAAAGAAGGGAAGAAAACCGTTCTTGTTTTTCACTTTCTTTTTTGAGATTTCTATGACTATGACAGCTGTTTCAGAGGGGCTGTAGGAAAGAAGCATTGAAAAATAGGAAGATACGCTTTAGTATTCCTGCCAGGTTTTCTGCTGAGCCATCAGGTGAAGAAATTGCAGCTGGTTTTATTATTTGTGAGGTATTTTAGCATCATAATGACTGTACTGTGAGATTTACAGCTATTTTTACCTGTAGAACTATAAACTGCTTTTGCATCTTAGCATTTCCCTATGGGACTGAGGGGTAAAACCAGTTGCTTGATGGATTTCAGTATCTGGTATCTGCAGCGTATAGGTTTGCTAGTCCTTCCCACTTTATACTATCTGCAATGGAGCAGAGCTTTTAATGGTCTTAATATTACCAGTGGTTACCTGGCAGGAACAGATTGTGGAAAATATGACCAGGTTGTTTTTTAAAGTGTTCATACTAGAAGCTTTGAGAGAGAATCTGAAAGTCTGTCCCCCATACTATTAGCATTTATAGCAATTAAGCTTTTTGCTACTGTGTGACCCAGTGTAGTGACAGGATTAGTGGGGATTTAGTGATTTAGATATATTTAGTGATTTAGATTCTCAGGTTCACTGAGAATTTGCCCATCATGAACTATTTACTAGAAATCTTGAAAACAATGTGAGGAAGCCAACATAAAGAGAAATATGAGCCAAATTAAGATACAGCTTCTGGTCCAAACACAACCTAGAAATTCGCTAGTGCAGCCACCTCCAGAAGCACCCTTCTGTCATAGGTATTAGCTGTGGAAACTGCCCTTAACTGCAGAAAGATTTGGGCATCTTGCCTGCTGGTTCTGTGTTTTCTCCCTTTTTACAAGTGACTTCCATGTGTGGTTTTGTGCAGAAGATAGAGGTTATAGCTTTTGCCCATTTCCTTCCAAATATGTACCCAGGTAGTGGCAGGGAAAAGTGATGCCATCATAATCTCTTGCTGAAATAGAAAAAGAATATTGTCACAGCAGGTAGCACCCATTTTTCGGTGCTATCGTTACATTTCTGTGCACCCATTTTTTGGACCCATGCATGTCCTATTCCTTTCAGTTGATGTTGGGAGTACTAAATACAGAGAAGGCAGCATTTAATGTTGCCTATCTCTATGCCACATAGGAAAACCAGAAATGGACATTAGCTGAATAATCCTATCAGCCCCTATTAAAATTCATTGTTAGATCTTCATGAGCTGAGGTACTTACCTCAGCGCATCTCACTGAGGCACATGTCTCTTCAGCACATGTCACGATTTCCAAGGCATGTGTGAATAAATGGTAAAAAAACCTTTTAGTAGGAGGAGGGGAAGGGTAGGTCATGTAATTAGAGGAAAATAGGTCGTATGACTGGGGTTTTCCTTGTGATGAAATACTCATTGCTGCCAATTTAGTCAAACTAGGGAGGGAGAGAGGAGGAAGGGTTGTAACTGTATTGTCCATTCTTCAGGCTATTTCTTGTTTCTCATTGTCTCTTGACCTCAAATACCTCATTCTACAAAAGTCACAGACTCCTGCTGCTGCTGCTTCTGTTACTGTGAGAAGCATTGCTTTTTTAAAGTAAATTACTGATAGACTAGGCTTGAAATGTCACCAGGACTGCGTATTATCATTAACAGAAGTGATTTGCTTCCTTTTGAGTTTTCCTCCTTAGGAAGAAGAATTTTATTTAGGTGTACTGCAAATTTCCAGTGTAACTACATTTGAATTTCAAAACTGTCTTCAAACCAACAAATGGCCCGTGCATGATATCTGTACTTGACCTGACTTGCACTAGTTTAATGTGCATTGTAGAGCAGCCTTCTCTCAAATTATGCAAACTTGTTGGCAGAGATCAAGTCTTCTATCTTTTTAAGGCAATACCTCAATATTTACAAGAAAGCCTTCAAACACGGTAGTTGAATTGGTGCTAATCCATCACTTCAAATGAATAGTTTTATAAGCAGAACCTGATGTGGAGGAGGCATTTTAACTAAGAACTGAATCCACTCATTGAGTAAGGAAGGCAAAAAGAATACTGAACAGCTTCCCAGTGACTGCATGAACTGGAATCCTTGGAGACAACAGGATATGTTGATGTAATTAAAAACATCATAATACATAGGTACCAAAAGCTCAAATCACAATGTAAAAGCAGCCTTATTTCTGGGATTTGAGGCATTGACTTTACAATCTTAATAAACAGTGCTCTTCAGAGAAACAGCAACAGAGCTGCATTACTTTAAAATATGCAGCTCCATCAAATTCAGAACACTTTGAGTGTTAGGTTATTTTCTTGCAAAACAAAATCATAGCAAAATGGGAAAAAGCCTTTTGATAGTCTTGCAACATCATCTCTAGCCAGACTAAAGCCAGATTTTTATATTCTTACAACTGTTCTTGCACAAGAATTCTTGTACAGATTTGTTAATGATCTTCTAATCTTGGAGGTATGCATTTTATTGCTGTTATAATTAGCATTTAAAGCACATGAGGTATTGTACTACTTGGTGGCGCACAGGTCCTGATATCATGAGGTTTTTGTATATGCTTCACTTCTAGTATATGTCTACATCTCCATAAACCAGAGCCACTGGGTACACAGACAGAGCTTGCTCCCCATCCTTCCACCTCCCAGGTACATTGTACTTACCTACAGGGAATACCAGTGTGACAGCAGCCCTGCGCCCCACGCACTGCACCTCCAACCCATACTTTGACAGGACATGGCTGGGCCATAAGGGTGCTTAATTTCCCTCCCACCGTTGCAGTGCATCCCTGTAGAGGAATTTCATTCCCAGTAGATTTGTCACCTACCTAAAACTAGTAAAATGCTTTGAGTCACTCTTGACTTAAAAAAAGAAGTGCTAAAAAAGAGAAGAAGATCTTACTGTTATGATTTGACACCAACATGAATTAATTTCAAGCTATCTCATACTTTTTCAATAAAAGACATACTGAAAGAATTCCATAACTGGCTGCTCTGACTTTCCTGTTGTTTCCTTATCTTACTATACTGGTGCAAATTTCATCTCTTTGATTCTTATAACACTGCAGTTCAGAAAATGGAAAGCAGCATGACACTGCCTAATTCCTTTTCATGACACTGACATCCTGATATTACTGTTTTTTCCCTTCCAGGTAGGTTAGCAAGAGAGGCTGGAAATCTATTTTAATAGCAGTTTTTAATTTTCCTGCAATTCATCTTTTTAATGCTGGCTGGGTAATTTAATTTGTTGTTGACCTAGTTCCAGTTATGAATGATTAGACTATTCCTTATCACAGAAGTTTCATGCTTTAGCCCTTAAAATAATTAGACTTTTGAAAATATATGCTATAGATTATTAATAAATGTTACAGTATTTTGCTTATTGAGTTCCTTGTTCTATATGAAAACATTTTGTTTGTACACAGCCTTCATGATGATTCTTTTTTAATTGTAAGGTATAATTACCACCAGGAAGGATGACACTAAAATTTAGCCATGAACTGGTATTTGATCAACATGGCACATGATGTTGTTGTCACAGACACCATGGCTTCATTGCATGAATGTTTCCCTCCAGCAATATTGAGGCAGAAGCATCCACTGTAATTAGAGGTTTGAAACCTATGTTGTGTAATTGGTTCTGCTACACTGTGCAGAATGAGTGTCCCTTTTAAAAAGTGGAAGACAAAAACAGGTTAACTGAGTGTTTCTTGCTAGCTCCCTGCCTGCCATGCCATCCCCTCTAGGTAACTGATTCTTGCTCACTTGCTCTCACTTTGGCAGTCTTGGGAGGAACAATCAGTTCTCTCAAAGGTTCTTGGCAATTTGTCCAAGTCCTAACAGGTTTTGGGGAGGAGCTGGATCCAATTGACCTTGGACAAGAGGTTGCAGCTGTGAGGGTGATGGCTATGACTTTTTTGGTTCCACCTATAATGGGAATTTGCCCTGGTTCCATCAATGCGTGAGTAATTTCCTGGACAGCTGAGCCAGCATAAACCTCTGGTGTAGGTAAGGAAAACTAAATTGTTACTAGTTATACATTCCAATGGACTTAAGGTAAGTTCAGCTTTTTTTGACTACGCTTGAGATTTGAATGAAGGTCCAAGGTATTGCTGCTTGGCCAGAAGTTTGGTGGAATCTTGGACAAATTCCGAAATTGCCTCCGGGAGGTTTCTAGGGTGGCAAGATCCGCAGAGCAGCATTCCTGGAGCTGCTCAGTGACTAATGATGAAGTCTGTAATAACACGTTCACTGTAAATGTTTCCGCTGCTTCCCCTTCTAAGCATGTATTTAGAAACAAACAGACCATGGAGACCTTTGTGCCATCCATACCCACCAGAGTCCTTTGCCATTCTGCTTGGCTGCCGTAAGGAACTATGTGAGTGTGGGAGAGAGGCAGCTGTATTTAATAGTGAAGCTAGCTCAGCCTGGGAGAAAGCAAAAGGGCCTGGAGGAATGGGAGGGAATAAAACTGAAAACACTGCAGCTATGGCTTTTGGATTTGAATGAGAGAGAAACTCTTCACGGGCCTTATTTGTAAGGGTCATTTAGGGATATCCTTTTTGCAGTCCAGAATCCTTATCTGCTGCTAAGTGATTACACAATATGTTAGTTGAGCTTTCAGACATTTTATGCAATCAGTTACTTCTAGGAGACTGATAATCAGAGCTGAAGGCTTCCTGTGTGTGTTGTATTTCTAACTCTTCATGTTTTATCCCAGGTCCAACAGTATTTTTGTAGTCTTGACTAATGGGTGTATAGTCGTACTAGAGTCTGAATTTTTTAATATAAAAATTTCTGTCCCTTGTGGCTATGGAGAAAAAAATATTTTAAGAAGCTTGAAGACTCAGAAACTATAAGTTAAATATAAAAAGCCTCATCTTCACTAGATTTGTTTGTTTTTACTACCTATTCATTGTATTTGAATCTTTCAGGGTCAGTATTTATTGTCCATTACAGTGTACACAGATATTGCTTGTTTATATCCATAAAATAGTGTTAAATCAATCACTTAACCAGCAAAACAGATAATGCAAAGACTAAGAGGTTATTAAGTTGTCTTGCATAAAACCCTAACCCCAAAGTCCTTGGGAAGTTCTCCAAGTGTTATCTGAGGAAGATAAATGCCATGCACACAGGAGGGCTTTTTAGTTATTTGCAAGCAAAAATTTGTTCTTCCGATTTTTGAAAGACACTTGTGCAGAATCAAAATGAAGTCTTGGTAGTACGTTGCCACGGCAAACTGAGGAGATATCCTCTCCCTCCTTGTCCATCAGTAAAATGTGGGTAACTGTGTGGGGTCTTATGGTCCATGCTCTGTCTGCAAATGGGACACTTGCAGGTGCACCAGAGAGAATGCAAAGAGGAAACAAGAGGACACAAGTGGAGGACGGAGACAGAGGAAGTGAGCTCTGGGCACAGCTCAATGGCTTCCAGGAACTGGAGGAAGACAGAGGGAAAAGCTTATTTAAGCGGGAGGCCAGATATAACAGTATCTTCTCATTGTGTTTAGTCTAGTTGTGTGTACATCTTCAGTCTTAATTTTGGCAGAAGTTTTTATTTTCACTTTCATTCCTTCCCTCTTCTCTGCTGTCCTTTTGAGAGAGAAAATGGGGCATGGATGTGGGCTGATGCTTTGAGAGCTGAAAGTATTGAGAACTCCTACAAAAAGGAAGTTAACTGAGAACGCTGATAAGGGGTTAAACACTAACACTTGGTTTGAAGCAGACTCCTCAAAACCAAAGCATCCAGATTTTTCTTTCAAAACAAATGTTGACCTCTGTGCAGCAAGTACTTTCCAGACTGCTGCTTCAAAAATAGAACCTTTTACATGCTTTGCCCTTCTTTGTATTGTTCCTGTTTGTTGTGGTTTAACCCCAGCCAGCAACTAAGCACCACGCAGTCAGTCACTCACTTCCCCCCCACCCAGTGGGATGGGGGAGGAAATAGTGGGGAAAAAAGTAAAACTTGTGGGTTAGATAAAAACAGTTTAATAGAACAGAAAGGAAGAAAATAATAATGATAATAATAACAATAATAAAATGACAATAGTAATAATAAAATAATGGGAATATAGAAAAACAAGTGATGCACAATGCAATTGCTCACCACTTGCCGACTGATGCCCAGTTAGTTCCTGAGCAGCGATCCAGCCCCCCAGCCAACTCCCCCCAGTTTATATACTAGACATGATGTTCCATGGTATGGAATACCCCTTTGGCCAGTTTAGGTCAGCTGTCCTGGCTGTGTCCCCTCCGACTCCTTGTGCCCCTCCAGCCTTCTTGCTGGCTGGGCATGGGAAGCTGAACAATCCTTGACTTAGTCTAAACATTAGTTAGCAACAACTGACAACATCAGTGTGTTATCAACATTCTTCTCGTACTGAACCCAAAACATAGCACTATACCAGCTACTAGGAAGAAAATTAACTCTTTCCCAGCTGAAACCAGGACACTATTCCCTCCCTACTTACAGCAAAAGAAATAACAATAGCTCTGCACTCCCGACCCTAAAGATGGAAAGCTATCCTAAACAGGACAGAGGACACACGTGCAGTCCACACACAAAGGTCAGCAGAATATATCCTCAAAAAACAGAGGCGGCACAAGCGAGCGGTGCCAGGCGCTGGCTCTGCAGCAGCTGGGCTCAGTGTGTGGGTGCTGGAGACTGCATCCCCCAGGACCATGACACAGGGGGGCTGTGCAAGCAAGTGGAGATGCCTTGTATTCAGTGATGTAGACCAATGGCTGCAGCTGAAACGAAATTGCTTGAAGTAATGATATTCTTTGTTTCTGTCTGTGTATGTTACAAACTGGTCACGTAAAAATACAGGAAAGGATTGAAGTGTTAATGAGAGGAAAATAAGTCCACATCGCATGGCTGTAATAGCTGATAACAGCATAAGTCTCTTTCTCAGATCTAAGCTGTGCTTAGTGATTTCTCTGCTCCGGCTGATTTCAGTGCACAACCATGTGATTGTCAATTTGCATCATTAATGCTTGGGAGTTATGTGGTTATTTGTAATGTTCTCTGAACCAGCCATGTAGGTTTAGCACTTGTTTTCAACTGATAATTCTGATGAGCATCTGTGGCCTGTTTTCAGGTGACTTACATGCTTAAATCCTAATGAGTTATTTTTAAGCTAAAATGTCCTAGTTTCAGGTTCAGCTTCACCTGCTGGATCTTGTTATTTATTCCTATAAAAAGATTGGTCATTTTTCATAAAAAGTGAAATTCCAGTATGTTGTATAAAAAATTTAAAGGGCAAGAAGGACAATCAGAGCTTTTAATATTTACCACAGGTATGGACCCATTCTGAGATGTAAGAGAGCGATCATTAGAAATAACCTTTCTTCTGTGGGGCCAGGTATTGCTGTTAGGTATATAATGAAATGTAAGGGCACTCTGTCTCCAGGCCCATTAAAGAGCCTTTGGTGGTGCTACATCAGCACTTACTTTGTTTTAGTGATGTGTTGGTTTTTAACGAGGCCCTGGCATACTGCCATAACTTGGTTTTATGCCCCTCTTGCGTTTTCATAGCCGCAGGCCAGATGGTTTCAGCACTATATGCTTCCTCCGATATGGAATCTGACCACGGTGTTCCAAATTACTTGTAAGGTACCTTTCATTCCTCATGCTGTATTTCTTGTTGTGCATTCAGCATTAGTCATTTCAGCTAAAACCAAACCTAGAAACTTTTGCATATTGTAGGCAGCATGTAGAGCTGGTGACTGAGCACAGATGTCAATGGGGCTGTTACTCTCCTTGGAAGCCTCAGTTACCACTGGATTTGTAGGATAGGATAGAGCAACTGCTTTGAAAAATTCCATTCAAATGCTTAGTGCACGATCAAATTGTGAATTAGCCTGGGAGGTGGAAAGACAGTGCAGTGGTTTCTACTATCAAAGCTTATGGGTGCTTCCTCTCCTTCTGAGACCTTTTGGAAAAACAAGTGACCAAACCTCCCGTTGGTGAGCCTATGACAAGCCTGATGTGGTGGGCAGGGAAATATTGCTGCTTGATGATGTTAAATGCAAAGTTCCAGTTCTTCATTCTCTTCCTCATTTAGGTAAATTAACTTCCTCTACAGCTTTCACTCATCCTTGGCTGATGGGATAACAACTTCTCACCCTGCTCTCATTAACTTTATGGATGCCGTCATGACCACTCCTAAACGTGTACCTGGATTTCAGAACTCCAGAAATGAGTTCTCAGTGAGGCAGGGCAGTGCGAGGGCAGGAACTATGAGGGAACTACTCTGCTGTACCCCAAAGAGGGTAGGACTGTAAAAGGTTTAGTGGCATTTGTCTAGGAGACGGGGCGGGGTGGGGCGGGATTGGTGGCACAAGAATCTTGAAAAGGGATGATTATAGGAACAGAAGTTATTTGTGGTTGTGGCTGAACGATGCAATAAAATGCAGTCCCATGAGCACAGCAGAAATTATAACGAGCCAGAGAACAGCAGTAGCAGGATACAGTAATGCTCATGTCCACAGCTTGCTGTAGCAGTAGTGCCTAGACAAGAGGTTACAACCAAGACAAGGGGTCCCATATGCTACAGACACAGGTGAAGTAAACTCACAACAAATCACCAGAAGAGCTGGAGGACACACTTATGCTGACCACAAGAGAGCTGAGTGTTGTTTTAATAAAAGTATTCCTCTTTTCCTCCCATTGTGGGGAAAAACATAGGTACATGTGCGTGCCTGTATGAAGGAGCTGAGGCAACACTTCGTGGCCTCTGTAGCTTATGCTCATTGCATACAAAATGTTCCTTCCGTTCCTCATTCCAGGAGGAAATAATTAAACTGGCAGGCAAGAAATGCCATCAGGATGAACATACATGTCTCAAGCCACATGTTCCATGAGAATTTTTTTTTACATCTATTTTAGTTTTTAAAAGATTTGACTTTAAATATTGAACAATTTTAGAGATTTTTTTTAAAGTTTGCAAAGGGGATGTTATTGGGGAAGGACCCCAAATCCTGACACTTAAATGAATAATGGAATTTCCTTTTTAGGCTTACAGTGGTGTCGTGGTGTAACCCCAGCCAGCAGCTAGGCACCACAGAGCCTCTTGCTCATTCCCCCTGGGTGGGATGAGGGAAAAAATCAGAAGGGTAGAAGTGAGAAAACTTGTGGGCTGAGATAAAAACAGTTTAATAGGTAAAGCAAAAGCTGCGCTCACAAGCAAAGCAAGACAAGGAATTCATTCCCCACTTCCCATGGGCAGGCAGTTGTTCAGCCATCTCCAGGAAAGCAGGGCTCCATCACGCATAAAGGCTACTTGGGAAGACAAATGCCATAACTCCGAACATCCCCCCTTCTTTCTTTTTCCCTCAGCTTTACATACTCAGCATGATGTCATCTGGTCTGGAATATTCCTTTGGTCAGTCAGATTCAGCTGTCCCAGCTGTGTCCCCTCCCAACTTCTTGTGTCCCCCCAGCCGACTCGCTGGTGGGGTGGGGTGAGAAGCAGAAAAGGCCTTGATCCTGTGTAAGCGCTGCTCAGCAGTAACAAAACCAGCCCTGTATTATCAACACTGTTTCCAGCCCCCATACCATCTACGATGAATAAAGTTAACTCTATCCCAGCCCAAACCAGCACAAGTGGCCATGTTTTAGAGTTCATATGTCATGTAGAAAATTGAGCAGTCTGAATTTTTTAAAAAGTTAGTGATTCGCCCATTTGCTTATTCCATAAGATACCAAGTAAATTGATCTATATGCCAGCCTTATTTCTGACAGTTGTTTTCCATTTATGATGACAAAAGCCGTCAACCACACTCCCTTCTGTGTTTTAGAAAACATTTATGTTACCAGCAGCAGGAAGCTATACAAGCCTCCTGTTTGGTTTTTTCTTTTCCCCCCAAGTGCTTTGGAAATGGTCTAGTTTCAATTTGTCTCTTAACACCAATAAAACTGCATTTGTTCTTTTTTAGTTTTCTGGAAACTTCTGAAAAGAACAACTTAGCTTTCTGAAGCAGAATTGATGTGAACGGTTACAGGACAGGTACAAAGATCCTTTGCCTGTTTATTTGTTTTAAAATTAATTTAGCTATTCAATCAACAGGTACATGGTAGCTGGTAGTAATCTTTGAGCGTGGAAAACCAACACAACTCACCAGAGGGAGCTCAGACACAGTTTCTGAGCCTAGAAGGCCCTACTGTACTTCACCCTGTTACTTGCCTTGTGTTTTGTCAGTAAATCTCTCCTGTTGATTAACTTACAGTTTCTGTGTGGGCAACTACATAGCCTACATTATGAAAAGTACACTGAGCTTTCAATTGCAGATAATTTGCAAACCAATAGTGAACTGGGGCAGGGAGGTCTCAAACGTTAATGTGTTTGTCAGCATTGGTAGATATTACCAGAACACTTTTTTCCAGACCATAAAAATGGGTCAGAAGAGGTTTGTTTCCCCTCCTGCCTGCCTCTTCCCTCCCAGTGCATTCCTTCCCCTTCACTACATCCTCAGATCCATGTACTGACATCCTTCTGCTGCATATCCTGCTCATCCTACAAACCGGTGTATCTTACCTCAGATGCTCTACTTTCCTGTCTGAGTAACGCACCTCGCTCATACCCCATCTACTGCATGCCCCCAACCTAATGCACTCACCTACCTAAAGCACATTAGGTTTCGCCAATACCCTGTGCTTAATCTTACTCTTTTCCCTTATCTTTCCTTGCTCCACCATTCTGAGCTGCAAGTGCAGGTTCGGGCAACCCCTGGGCTGCTGCTGGAGGCATTTTGAGCGGAGCAGTTGAACGCACGACGTACAGCAGTGAGGTTTTGTTGACTAACTGTAATTGCTGTTGTGAAAGTGTTTATCTAATGTTCAGGAAAGTGACTAATGAGTAAAGACCTTTATAAATGTACTATCCTTGTGGTCAGGTAGTTACCTGACATCAGGCAGTCCTCCCCATATCAGACAGTCGCTGTTCACACGGAGGTATTTGTTCTTGTTCAGCCAAGAGTCAGCACACAGCAGACTTGAAATCCGCTACTACTGTCACGTAAGCTGATTTTTCCTTTAAAAAAAAACTCGTAGAAAAGTTGTATGCCACACCTTGGGAGCCTTTTTTCCTGGAGAACACTAAAATACTAGTATGAGTTAGAAAAATCATCCAAACTACTTAGGAAAGTCTTAGGCACTCTGCTAAAGAGGAGGTCAGAGAAGATCAGATCAGGGCCTTTTACCCTTATCACACTGCACATGTTCAACGTTGTAATGAAAATGGTTAATAAGGTCAATTCATTATTTCATATGAGTCGAGCAAGCTTTGGTAGTTGACAAATAAGATGGTGTTACTAACGTAAAGCCTTAACTGATTCTCGGTCCAGGTTAGACACCTTGATGCTATCCCAGAAATTCAGAAAAGTGGGAGAGAATTGTCTCTGTGTTGGTAAGTGAGGCTCTGTCCTGACACAAACCGATGCAGGGCTCTACGCAGGCCTTGCAAAGAGTCACCTGGAGTGTTGGAGGTATGTCAAGAACATGGCAAAACGTGCTGCAGTGCAGACATTCCCCGCGTTGTAGGACCATTTCGTTCTTCAGTATTTCTCAAAGTTCAGTTACTGGCCCTGCATGCTGCTGAGCAGGCCAACTCTATAAAATGAGGGGAATTTGCTGTCTCTGCATTACATTCTGCGTATTTGTTCTTTCCATCCTCACAGTAAATGCTGCATGTGCTGACTGCTCAGCTCTAAACTCGGTCTCAAGGCAAGACAATGGACTGAAATCTAAACTTCTGCTTTCTACAGAATTAAAAAAGGATATAGTTGATCATTCTTGGGGCAATTCTCAGAAAACCTCCTTGGTAAGACGTATTTGTGAGCAGCAGATTTGTGGAAAATGTGCCCCATTCCAACATCACAGACACTAGAGATCTGTTAGGATCTTTCCTGTGAGGAAGATGGAAGACATCTTGCCTTTGTCCATATTACAGACAGATCTAAATTCAGTTGCAGCTATCCCGGGAGAAGCTCGGTTAGGGGCTTTTGAATAGTAGCTATGTGGGAGACACAGAAACAGTAGCTCTGAAGTGTTGCTTCTCACCCATATTTCAGCACAGAAATACCTCTGCAGGGTATGGTGGCTGAGAGCACAGGACATTTGGCATTCTGCTCTCACCCTCAAAACACTGCAGCAATTCTCCTACACAAAACATCCACACAGAGCAAGAGCAGCTGCACAAAGCTAAATAGTGTGCTTGCTTCTCCCGCTTTCTTTCACAGGAGCAAGAGGGAGAAAATCTCCACCAATGCACCATTTCTTCTCCCCTTGCCAGGAATTCCCTTCCCTTCGGTGTCTGACAGTTCATGAGGATGTAGAATTAGTGAGAGAGTGTGGCTTCAAGGGAAGTTATGATGGCACAAAGGTATTAAAACTGCTATAGGGTTGGAAGTAGTAGCTCTGTGCTCTGCTTGCAGAATGTGAGACAGAGAGTTTTGCACTGAGCTGCTATAGTTTCTGGGATGAAGATCAGAGTTTTGTGAAGGCTCATCCTTCCTAACCCTTAATGTAAAGGAAAGAGGCGCAGTGGATTGATGGCCTCAACCAGAAGCTGTTCAAGATAGTACTGGGAAAAAGAAGTCTTTGGAGGTCAAAAGATGGAATATATTATCAATTCAAAGACAGCTACAAGGCTTTTGAGAACAGTAATAGCTGTGTAGTTCAGCTGTGCTTTATAAATGTGACAAAAATGAGTGATTGTGGTTTTGCCAATGTGTAAAACTGGATAATCTGAGATGCCTGTGTGTGTAAACAGACCGTATACAACCCGAAAAAAGAAAAGTACTTGTGCATACTCTGTGTGAACACTGACAGAGCATTCAGATGCACTGAACAGAGGCACCTGGGTGTGGGGCCAGTCAAAGCTTGGCCCCCAAGAAGTTCTGTAGGCAACTAAAGTCGGTAGAGTACAGAGAATAACACTGAGGAACTGTAGGGTTTTGCCGGCAAGCAGTTTTAGCTAATTAGAGCATACAGATAATTTCTCTTTATAATGACCTTGCTTAAATAAGATACAAAGAATATTTTAAGAACTATTAGACTCTGTTGCTACATTCGCAACATAATTGAGGGAAAGGTGGCTAGAGAATTTTACAATTCAGTCTCATACTGAAGACCGCAGACAGTAAAGAACAGGCGGTCTACCTAGCCATCCACTTACTCTTGCTGCATCGTATGGCTTCCTCACAGTTAACATTCTGGTGCTTTGTCCCACCTACTTACACACTCAGTTTCAGATGTCCTGTCCATTGGCACTCATCAAATCGCTGGTCTCATTCTCCTATTGACACCTCCCTTGCTGTGAGGAATGGCTTGTGCTGGTCACTCTGTCAGCCACATCTGCTCAGGTGCAGACCTCTTTTTGTACTCCAAGTCCTTCACCCTCCATCCCTAGAAGTTACATCCTCAGGTATTTGCAAAGTGTTATCATGCCTCTGTAGCTATTTTTAGCTTAATAATATATACCTTGAACTTTGGATTTTTCCTGGAAGGTGCCTCTATTCCTACTCCATTATTCCCTGGATGATTTTCTTGGAACTGCCTGCAATTTGTCAGTCTATTCATTGTAGTGAAGTGGCTGAATCGGAATGCAATGTTTTAAATGAGACTTCCAAAAGGAGACAGGTTTTTATTTCTTTTTATGCAATCTGATGCTGCTACATTGCTAATATCTCCCACATTTGCCATCCACTGGGCAAAACATTTATCCCCATTTCTTTTAGCATAACTGTATTCCAGGTTTTAACTTCTCCAGTATAGATTAGTTTGCATTTTCTGAATACTTTCCTTTCACTTTTAATTTCTTAGCTGCCTTTAAATTATTTCTCTGCAACTATGCAAGAAAGTGTCAAATCTTTATTTGTTGACATCAAAATGACTACTGAGCTGTGAGGTAGGCAAAGCCCTGCAGTACCCAGCAAGAGCACTCTGGCGTTTAACTCTTTATGTCTTAATTTACTGTGCGGCCACTATTATTACAGAGCGTTCTAATGCAACATTGATTATTATTTAGTGTCATCAGAAAACTGTGCTCTTCCCCTAGAATTTCTTGTTTGGTCTCCATCTACTGAAAGAACTATACATCTTTCAGTCTTTTCATACCTGTGTTTCAAGTCCAATGTGAGAAGTGACAGCTGCAGTAAATATTGAATGAAGAGCCTGAACTCCAGCGGCAATCAAAAGCTTTGACCTCTTCTGTACTTCCATGGGTCAACGGAGCCTTCATTTCTTCTTTCAAGAAACTGTTTAGAATTGTGTATGAACGGGAATGTGTATACAGCTTATTATAAAATGAAAGGGTGTGGGATCTGCAGGTGCCACAGGCTGCCATTTATTGTTTTGTAATCCCCAGTTTAGAAATCAGCAAAATAGGTGGAAATAACTTTTTCCATTTATTATTTGGCTGGATATATATTTGGTTTAATATATATATGTATAAAATATTGTATACATATATTTTAAGATAGTCCCGCACTTGGGTCACAACAACCCCCTGCTACACTACAGGCTTGGGGAAGAGTGGCTGGAAAGCTGCCAGCCAGAAGAGAACCTGGGGGAGCTGGTTGACAGCCAGCTGAACATGAGCCAGCAGTGTGCCCAGGTGGCCAAGGCGGCCAACGGCATCCTGGCCTGTATCAGAAACAGTGTGGCCAGCAGGAGCAGGGGAGTGATCGTCCCCCTGTACTCGGCAGGGGTGAGGCCGCACCTTGAGTACTGTGTTCAGTTTTGGGCCTCTCACTACAAGAAAGACATTGAGGTGCTGGAGCGTGTCCAGAGAAGGGCAACGAAGCTGGTGAGGGGCCTGGAGCACAAGTCTTATGAGGAGCAGCTGAGGGAACTGGGGTTGTTTAGCCTGGAGAAAAGGAGGCTGAGGGGAGACCTTATCGCTCCCTACAACTACCTGAGAGGAGGTTGTGGTGAGGTGGGTGCTGGTCTCTTCTGTCAGGTGACTGGTGATAGGACGAGAGGAAATGGCCTCAAGTTGCCGCAGGGGAGGTTTAGATTGGATATTAGGAAAAATTTCTTCACCAAAAGGGTTATGAAGCATGGGAACAGGCTGCCCAGGGAAGTGGTTGAGTCACCAGCCCTGGAGGTATTTAAAAGATGTGCAGATGTGGACATGGTTTAGTGGTGGACTTGGCAGTGTTAACAGTTGGACTCGATGGTCTTAAGGGTCTTTTCCAAACTAAATGATTCTGTGATTCTATGATTTAAATTTTTTTTTTCCACAAAGGTTAGGTGATAATTTTAAAATAAAATAAAAATAAAATAAATAAAGCATTATGGAACTGCCACATGTGGCAACCAACTCTCTGTTGCATTCTCTGCAGTTTTTAATTTCAAGCTGCTCTTTTTAGTCCCACTTGAAATGGTTTGGTTTATTACAAATTCTTAAGTTCTGTATGGGGAGGCTTTTTGGAGCCTATTGCATCTTGATTATACAGGAATATTCTGCATAAATTAAGGATAAGATATAGCATGGCACTAAGAACTGTGGGCTTTGTTACAGAAGCATTTATTCTCACAGTTTTACACTACTGAGTAACTGTAGCAGGTACATAAATGCCTGCCTTTTTTTTTTAAAAATCCCTTATATACTCACCCACATAATTCTTCATACCCTGCAGTGAATTATCCATGCATTGTTAATCAACATTCTTTCCCAACACCTCTGCCTACTCTTATGCTCTATTTTTCTTGTGTTCTGTAGTAACTTTTGCAATGATGCAAGCCAGTGATCTTACTTCATCCTTTGGGGTACAAGATAATTACTATGTTGTGTTTAAAAAAATTGCCTTCATACAGAATTGTGCAATTGACATCATACTGCACTCTTTCTGCTACCCTATTATTATTGTAATTAAAAAGTAGTCATGGAACAACATCTAATAAACAGAAGTACCCTAAAGTTATAAATGAGTATAAAAAAATTTACCACAAAGATTGGTGTCCAAGAAATATATAAATATTGATAAGAAGGATTATATCAGAACACCTCCTGTACGACATGAAGGGATATACAAGTGCTCTTATATACGCTTACACAGATTCCTCAGATCCTGCCAGAGGCTCCAGGTGGAACAGGAGAAGCTAGCAAAGGGAGGCATGCCCCTTTTTATTTGAGGAATTTGAAAAGATATGGCTTGCATGTGTATGTGTGCGCACATATGCTTGTGTGCTTCTCTGTCCCAAAGAAATTGGCAGGGACCTCTAGTAATTGAAGTTATTTTAGACTGAGGCAGTCTGGCTAAATGAGGCTTTAAATGAAGTACTGAAATCTTTAAGGATCTGTATGCAGATACACATGGAAAAAAATAAGCACCTTCGAATGTGAAAACCAAGATTTTAAAAGAAACAGCAGTATCTCTTTTTTTGTGAGCCTCTAAAGCTGATTCAGGTGGGAACCTCCTTTGCAGAACTGCACTTGGCAGCAGATCTGGCATTTCTTGTCTTCCTATTGGACAAGGGAAAACTAAATCATCCTACTGCTTTCCCACAGAATAATTTCTGCAATCCTGCGTTGGTGGCACTAACTAGGGAGGCCAGGTTAACCTTTGCCTTTATTCAAGACTACCGTAAGCCTTCCATTTAAAATCAGACCCTTGGCATTGCCTTGATGTTTGCTATTTTGAAACCTACCTGTCTACTTAGTTTCACAGGCAGCAATGTAAACTTTCTTAGAGACTTTGATTTTTGTTCTTTTTTAACCCAGTGAGCTGGAGGGAAACTGGAGATGTCTGCAAACAGAACTCATCCCTTACCAACCACAGGTCTCTCTTGAGAAAAAATGATTTGGAGCTACCATAATGCTATTTTATGTAACAAAAAACCCCCAGGTTTGCCTCGCATTTTGATGCCCCTCTAGTTGGTTTTCAGGTGTCCCTCTGCAGCTCTGAAAGCCTGATTTCTTGCTTGTGTAAGCTGCAATTTACATGAATTATCTTGCTCCAGAGGGTGTGTTTTAAAGAAATATAGCTGACACTGAAAGAGTAGATGAAAACTTGAGAGTTGTGGATTGATGAACAGGGTAAGTCTGCCCATTTTGGTGTAAAGTTTCAGTCACTGAGAGGAGGCAGGGTTCTCAGCACTGCATACAAGCTTGTGCTTGCCAAGACACTGCCTAACACCACAATGCAGGTCTTATCAAATACATATGGCCCGAGGAAGCTTGTTATTCTTTACAAATGGTTGAGTCAAGAGTCATAGGTTTATATATTGCCTTGTTTTCTGGGAGTGACAGGAGATTAGATGTGAAAAGGGGATAATATGGAAGAGGGAGAGAAGGCAAGAGAGGCAAGCTTCTGGAGCAAAGGGATGAAGAAAGCAGGCTGAGGATCCCAGCCAGCCCTGCAAGCTATGTCAGAATCCCGCTGCAATTTGCAGGCTCCTTACATTCTCCTGTCACTGAACAATTTTAAATGTTAATGCAAAGACTGAAGAAATAACATTTTTTGTTAACTTCAAATTGGGGAAAAAATATCTATTGCTTATTGTTGCAAGGTTTTTTCAAAGCTTTTGCAAAGGAGAAAGGAGAGTGGAAGACCAAAGACAGTGGCCTCTAAAAAAACCAAACTTTGCTTTGAGAATTGGTGGCAGAAAAGAAAAATTGAGGGTAAGAGGAAAGTAGCTCAGAGGAGTTCAACAGTATTATAAGCACAGCTGGAAATTATCCCAGTGTGTAGGATGGGCAGGAAGGTAGTAAGAGACCAGCTTGACTAATGAGATGTTCAGTGACCTCAAACACAAGAAACTGGTTTTACAGGGTTGCTCTGTAAATCAGATCAACAAAATGATCTGGATTAAAAAAAGAACACAAAACCGGTCTTTGTCCTTCCCTCCCCCACTCTTTGTTTTTTGTTAGACTGAGTTGTTTCACTGATACAGCTGATAGTGTAGGCCTACAAACAACTGCATCAGCACTACTCAAGGAGCTGATGCTTAGAGGTGAGGGTCTCCTGCTGCCTCAGAGAGGAGATGTTTAGAATGTATTCAGAAAGGACATTAATCTTCAGTACAAATCTGAGATGAGAGAAGACTGGCTAGGCAGCAGTGATTTGAAAAAGCCTCTGAGGTGGAACAGATCATGAGCTGCAGGAGCATCAACAGTGTGACACTTGCAAAAAAAAAGGCAAATGTTTGGGGCATGTAGAAACAGGGATAAATTCTGGCACCTCACGTAACCTTCTCAATTGATTTAGCACTGACAACGTGAACGTGGGGCCTAGTAGCAGACACTAGATTCCGAGACAAATGTAAACCAGCTGGAGAGAGTTCAGAGGAGAACAGGAAAAATGTATGCAGGAAGTGGCCTGTGAGGAAAGATCAAAAGAGTTAGTCCTTTTTAATCTAGGGAAGACTGAGGAGATGCATGGACATTTCCAGCTTTGCAGCTTTTTTTTTTTATATACTCCTCAGGGGTTAAATCTTTTACCAATGTCCTCTAGAAACAGGAGAAGTAGCATGGGGCTGAAACGACAGGGTGTGGAGATCTAGCTTCTTGTCTCCAGCCATATGTACAACAAGGTGCAGGAGAAGATTGACTGGGGAACAGTGTAAAAGCATCTGTCACTAGAGATTTTAAAACAGGTTAGTCAGGCATCTGTCAGGAATGATTTAGATATGGCAGAAGCTCCTGGGAGTGGGCCAGTGAGCGGGATTCACTAGGTTGCTTCCCGTGTGACTTGCTACGAGCCTCTGGAATCCAGGTGAGCAGCCTGGCCACGAAAAGCGCAGAAAACACGACCGTACCTCACCGCGCCGTCGCGAATGCTCCATACCATCGTGGCTTTGCAGGGTCATTGCTTCTCCCCACCGCAACGCGACCTTCGAGTTTTGTACTGTTCTGCTTTTGTTGTTGAGTGAAACATAAATATTTGCTATCGTTTGGGGGGAAACAGAGTATTTTATTTTACTTCTGGGTAACTAAGGTTTTCTTTTTGATTAGCAACAGTCCTCGGTTCATCTGTATCACCTATGCGGAAATGCTTATGGCAGTAACGATCTGTGCTCATCATGAGAAAGACTGTCTGCTGTGGGACCAGTAATGATGGCCTCTCTCTCCAAACCCTTGCTGCTTGAACTGCTGGGCTCCAAAACCTCTCGGCCGTATCTTGGTATACTTTTATTTGTTCACGGTATGTCAAAAATGCCGTGACAGACAGCACCTCTCCCTCTTTCCTAGCTGCTGGAACGAGACCACAGATTATTTCTCCCCCCCGGCGGGGGCCGAGGGCTGAGCCGCCGCTGCCACCGGGGCAGGGAGGCGGGAGCGGGGCAGGACGCCTCAGGCCCAGGGCCCCGCCAGCGCCCCGCCAGCCCCCAACCGCCGCAAGGGCCGTAAGGGCCGCCCCGCGCGCCGGCCTCGCGTCCCGCCCCCG
>VYZV01016809.1:0-10614 GCA_013401275.1 Pandion haliaetus | reverse complement strand
GGGGGTTTGTTTCGTGGTTTGGGTGGTTTTTTTTGGAGTCTTCCACAGGCAGCGTAAGAAACTGCTTGTAAAGTGGGGAAGAGTTTTGGGTTCGGCCAAAATGGTTTAGGGGCTGCTAGGGTTGAAAACAGAGCTGGAGAAGAAGCCCATAGAGCTGCTGTTCCAAGTTCTTGGCCCCTTTAAAACTTTCAGTGGTGATATTTCCAGCGCATTCAGAGGGGATCAAAGTAGGAGAGCTGGAAGTTGGGTCATGACGACGTCTTTGAAATTAGAGGTTCTTAAGTGGAAAATATGCTGATAATAGGAGCGCAAAAAGCGTAAATTGAGATTAGATACATTGAATTGGCCTTGGCGGTCTTGGGAGAGAAACAGGGTGGAGTAGCCTGTGCAGCAAACTGCGTTATTGGTGATGAAGTTTGTTATGCTGGTCCTTGTTCCCAGCCCCTGAAAAACCACAGGTACCTTTACATTTTTGCCCCATGTAGCAAAATCAATAGCCAAGTGTTTACTTCTATTGTAGATGGATCTGTTAAATGAAGCACGCTGGCTAAGTTGTGGTGGGTGGGTTTTATTTTTCGTTACGTGTGGTGGTCTTTCCTTCTGTAGTATAGATTCTTTGGAGAGCCTGTGGTAGAAGCTTGTGTTGAAAATGGTGCGAGCTGCATTGACATCTGTGGAGAACCCCAGGTATGTGACCATAGAAAAATGCTACTTTCTATCAAGGATCTGTTAAAGGGGTATTTGTGTAGTATGTTTCTGCTAATGTTGCTGAACATGAAGACAAATTCTGCTTCCTGATATGCTGGTTTAAGATGCATTAATTGTTTTAAAGTACATTAATGTGTATTAGTTGGATAGTTTTCTTACTTATAGACAAGAGCCTCCCGGGTTCTCTCTGGAAATCCAAAACGTTTGAGTTCTGCTTCGAGTCTGGGTTGTGATTCTACATAGGAATCTTGTGTAGGCCACATTTCTTTGCACTGCTGTGACAGTTTGATACTGTAAAACAGGAGTAATATGTATCTGTCTTAAAGATGCTTATAAGTGTTTTGAAGTATGTAGGGTGCTATGATAAGACAGTAAAGCGCTTATGGCTAATACTGGATGTGGCCAAGTATGGAGTTCTGCTTAAAATACTTGTTCTCACTGTGTTTTAGTTTCTGGAAGGAATGTACCTGAAATACAACGAAAAAGCTGCAGAAAAGGGAGTGTATGTCATTGGAAGCTGTGGCTTTGACTCTATACCAGCTGATATGGGAGTACTGTACACCAGAGACAAGTTGAAAGGTGACTTACTTAAGTGTGACCTTATGCTGAAAAAGAAATGCAGATCATGCTTTCATCTGGCTTCCTAAAGCAGCAATGCTTATGAAGAGACTCTTTCAGTCTCTCTTTTTGCCTGCCTTTACCAGCTGATCAGTTTCAACCGAACCTGGTAGATAAAAATTTGAAAGTAGATGATATTCCCATTAGCTCGGAGAAGATTGGTCATTAGGTGGAGGAGGGATTCCAAGTAATGTTGCTTACTGAGAGAGTGGAACCTTCAGTTGTCAGCAGTGGGCTGTTGAGCCAGAGCCAGTGTGTGGACATCGCTAGGCAAGGCTCAGCACACTGCCCCTTGTGCAGTGAGATTCTTGCAGGGAAGAGACAGTGGGGACAGGAAGGCTGCGGGAGAGGGATTGGAAATTAGTGGGTAATCCGGTTTCCTAAATTTTCTTTTTCTACCGGAAGCCCTGAGAAGCCATTGTCTGAGTGTAAATAGACAGCCAGTGCTTTGCAATGCCTTTTTCTTTAAGAGCACCTAGACAGTAACTGAAAGAGGATAGATATATTTGAGAAAAGATGCAAGATGATTCCATTCTGTGCAAATAGTACTTGGTCCTAATCTCAAATGAGGATACTTCGTTTATCAGGTCTGATTTGCAATTGGAAGGGCTGATAAGAGTATCTGAATGTTTTGCTTTTATGTACTGTTAAAACTGTTATAAAGTGGGATTGCTTTATGTTGGAGTGTATCATCAGCTTTCAGTTTTAATAAAACTTAATCTGGATCTGATTGAAGGGAGAGGAGAGACATGGAAATGAGTATCTGGTTGTTCGTGGGGTTATAATCTGATGTCTGATACTTGTTTTGGATAAAGATGTCTTTTATCTCTTCCTGTTTTGCCTTTATGGCATTACCACCTGTCTATCCAGTTGCTTGCTATATTGAAATTTGCCCGTACAAGTACAGTCTTACAATCTCAGAATGAACTGAGCAAAGCAAAGAAGGATTTGGAGGAGTTGTTTTGTTTTGCTGTTGATCACAACTGAGCATGCTTTGCAAAACACAAGTTATGCTAAAATTAAATGTTTTAGGATATCTTGTGTAGAGATTTTAATTTGTGGGTGGGGTTTTTTTGGTGGGGTTTTTTTTGGTTGTTTTTTTTGTAGTTAAGGTCTACCAAAGTCTGTAAGTCCCTCAGTTTACACAGCCTACATTATCCTTTATTTTGAAAGTTGGAGGAAAACTGAATATGGCTCTTAATATTCCTTTCCCTTTTTTTTTTTTTGTTGATCATTTACATTATGTCATTAACTAGATAGGACAAATGAAAAATGTAATAAGTAAAGCTAATATTGGTGACCCTTATTGAAGTACTTCACATAAGAAATTTGATACTTGCTAACTAAAACAGCTGTGGAACTTAATCTTAGTTTATTTTACTTTGAGGTAAAGATGTGATTCTGCCTTTTCAACTAACAGTGTCAGTGGCCTGCTGTTTGAGCCTACCAGAGTGTACTCTGGCTTTGTGAACTAATGACTATATGCGAAGTAATGTTTTTTTCCTTCTTTAAAGGTACCTTAACTGCTGTTGAAAGTTTCCTGAAGGTGAAATCTGGGCCTGAGGTTAGTTGGTTTACACCTTCTTGGAAACTCAGAGGTATTTGTGGTGACATCACCATAGCCCATTAGAATAACTGTTGTTGCATTAACTCAGACCAAGGAATAAGCTGGCAGTTCTTTGGTGATGATTCTAAGAACTTTAGGAGCTAATAGAAGTATT
Source organism: Pandion haliaetus (assembly GCA_013401275.1). Classification (NCBI taxonomy): domain Eukaryota; kingdom Metazoa; phylum Chordata; class Aves; order Accipitriformes; family Pandionidae; genus Pandion; species Pandion haliaetus. The sequence goes on along the minus strand of VYZV01016809.1, from coordinate 7,567 downwards.
CTGAGCAAACACCCTTTTGTAAGGTTCATTTGCATAAGCTGTCTACCTAAGGTTTGTTGTGTTAAGCCGTTTCAGGAAATACTTAGTTTTTGCAGAGATGTGGGAAGGATTCATACGCAGGTAAACTATAGCAGATACATAGGCATTGCCAGTAATCCTAGTGTTTGGTGGGGGTTTTTTTTGTTTGTTTTGTTTGGGGGGGTATGTTTCAAGATACATGTATTAGCATTACATGCATTAAAGTATGTAATAATTGTAAGGTCATTATTGAAATAATGCAACGATGACCCAAACCAAGACGGTGTTGGTGCCTAACAATTGAACATACTGCTTCTCCTGTCCTGTCCTGAGCACCCATCTTGACAGATGGGGCCCAAGTCATAGCCTGTTCTTATGAGCATTGGGAGGAGTGGAGGAAGCGCATGGATTGGGAGAGTAATATCTATCTGTTAAAGGACAGGGAATAATAGTTAATGAGAGTGTATAAATCTGTATGTTGGGTAAGTATGTAGGATAAGTTTTAAGTGTTGGTAAGAAAGGATTTAGTAATGAGAATTAAATACAGTGGGGCAGTTAGAAGATTTTTATACATATATGTATGCACATTATATATATGCATTAACTTACATGGGACCTGAGCATGATGCAGATGGTATGGCGTAAGGGTTGGAGATTGCATTGGGTCTGGCTGAGATGGAGTTAATTTTCCCCGTAGTAGCCCTCATAGTGCTGTGCTCTGTACTGGTACCTAGAAAGGTGTTGATAACACACCAGTGTTTTGGCTGCTGATGAGCAGTGCTCGCACAGCACCAAGGCTGTCTCTCCAACATTTCCCCTCCCCTCACCCAGTAGGCTGGGGGTGGGCAAGATCCTGGGAGGGGGCACAGCCAGGATAGCTGACCCAAACTGCCCAAAGGGATATTCCATGCTATATGATGTCTGCTCAGTGATAAAAGCTAAGAGAACGGAGGAGGGATGGGGGGCATGCATTATTATGACATTTGCCTTCTGGAGCAACCGCTCTGCATACCAAAGCCCTGCTTCCCAGGAAGTGGCTGGACATCACCTGCTGATTGGAAGTAGAGAATAAAGCTTCTGTTTTCCTTTGCTTCTGCATGTGGCCTTTGCTTTTGCTTTATTAAACCACCTTTGTCTTGACCTATGAAGGGGGGGTTTTCCACCTTATTTTCTCTTCTCCTTGTCCTGCTGAGAAGGGAAGTGATAGAGCGGCTTGGTGGACACCTGGTGTTCAGCCAAGGTCAACCCACCACATTTCAATATACTTTTATGCATATAATCATAATACATCTATGTAATAATGTATAAGATATGTAATAATTCTAAGGTCATTATTAAAATAAGACCTGAAACCTTCAGATAGTGAATTAATTACAGTTTCATGGTATGTCACCAGGGCTCTTGTGCACACGATGGGACCTGGAAGTCAGCTGTTTATGGCCTTGCGGATCAAGACAACCTGAAGAAGCTTCGAAAAAAGATAGGATATGCCCCTGTTCCAGTAGTTGGCGCAAAACTTAAAAGCAGGTATAAGAAGTGTAAGATGTGAAACATGCTGTCTTCTAACAACTCCAGTATTTACTATATAGATTGTTAGTATGTTGCTGAAGACTAAAAAGATTCATTTAGGACTTCAGTGTAATAAGAATGGATAGATGCTTGTCTAGTAGAATTGAAGATAAGTTCAGTTTTACTGATTTGTTCCTATTTTACTGAAAAAAAAGAACATGTCCCAGCATTTACTGGGTCCCAAAGTTCACTTGTTCTAAGAGACTTTTTGTGACATGGCAAACTTTTGTGCTTGATTTCAGATGTGATCGATAGAATGGAAAAAAGAAATGTGAAGAGAACATTATTTTGATTATCAAATTTATCCTTGCTGTAGTGCATGGAATTTTGGGTTGAGCCGGGGATAAATTTGGAATGGCTTGCTTTCAGTGGAAAGAGATAATGTCATAAAAATGCTTCAGAAAAAGCCAGTATTGGTAGGGCTGTTACGATCTGTTTCTTTCAGTATGCATGAACATTTGAACATTTTTTTCTGACTTTTTTCCCTTGGCAGAGGACTTGTGTTTTACAATCGGGAATTCAAAGAGTACTCCATTCGATTTGTGGGATCTGATGGTTCTGTTGTGAAACGATCTCAGTGTTACTTGCACACAGAGTTGCAGGAAACACCCGTAAGTTGCTGCTTTTGGTATACTAGGTCTTTATTAGCATTTTCAACACATCTTTCCTTTATATAATAACTGTTCTTAGTGCAGACCTGTGTGCTAGGGCTGCTGTAGTTAGGTAAATAGTAACGAACTGCGATGTGCTTTTGCTTCTGTAAAGAAGGAGGTTTGTGCTGTTGATCACCTTTGCAAGCTGTTTGACCTGCTGTGGTCCAGGTTCTTCTGGGTGTACGGGCCTGTTTCATACTACTCAATACTCTGCCTGATGAGCTTGCTTATTGCTGCTATCATAATAGATATGAGAGTCTCTTGTAGGGTTCTCATGCTGTCTGATTTCTGGGCCTGTTTGTAGGGAATAGAAGCCTTCAGTCACAGAAATATTTGAAAGGTAGGCTTCATTATTTTTGGGAATGATGAATACGTTAAACTCTGTTCCTGTGCAGAGGCTTTTCTTGTCTTATCAGTAGAGCTTCTAAAAGCATCATAATTGTAGTCTGTAACTATTGTAAGGTTATTATAGTGTAGTAAACATTCTGATAAAGAATTTGTATGCTGCTCACTTGTAGCTGGAGACTTCTTTGACGCTTGGGTCTCTGGTGTGCAGAGTAAAGACAATGTGAAGCGGTGGTTGTGTTTAGTTTTTATTTTCCATGGTTTCCTGAGAGGAGACCAGCACCAACAATGCATATAACAGCCATGCAGAATCACAGGCATCAGTTAAGAGATGAAGGTGAGGTAGTGCTCTGAAAATATACTTGGAAACCACTCATGAGAAAGGCTTCCTCTTGCTATTCTAGAATTCTAAAGTAAGGTGTCAGTTTGTCTTAAACTAAAGCAGTAAGAGGAGGAAAGGAAGATCTTGGGAAAGAAGCCTGGAATTGGATACCAAAACATGTCTTTAAAGTTTTCCACTCTTGTTTACCATGCTTGCTCCCTCGCCATTGTGTAGTTACACTGTCTTCTCGTAATGAATTATAAAGTGAAGCATTATGCAAAGACTTGTTTAGAACTAAGGCAGTTGTCCAAGGCCCTACTTAAACAGCTATCTGTTGTATCAAACAATTGCATCCTAATTTAGGGGTAGATTAATTTTTACAAATGAATTGATGCAAAACTTTTAATGTAAACTCTATCACTGGAAATATGTTTTTTGCCTCAGGTGCAGTATGGCGCTTATGTGAACATAGGTGGTCTTGGCTCTGTTATCAAGCTGATGTTTGCTGGCATTTTATTTCTTCTTCTTGTGAAGTTTAGCTTTGGAAGAAAACTTCTGACAAAAGTAAGTGTTCAAAATACAAAATAATTAAGTGTTTGGAAACTTTTTTTCCTTCTAGTTTACTGTTGGGTTTTTTTGTCTTGTTTCCCCCCTCTCCCCGTTCCTATATAGTACCCGGAATTTTTCTCTGCTGGATTCTTCACAAAGAAAGGACCAACCCAACAACAGGTAGCTGACTGTTTCCTATCACAATTATTGAACAGATTTGTTACGATAATGGTGGAAGAGTAACCTAGAGTCAAGTGCTTAGTCTCAAAGAAATAATTTCTAAATGCACATTGCATGTGCCTGTTCAGATAGCTTTCAATATTTAAATAATCACACCTTCTGCTATTAGACATCAAAGTATGTGCAACTCATACCAGGAGAAAATGGGTCGTGTTGCTGTGTCTGATGTATTTACACAGATGGCTCACAGCACTCAATCTGCCAAAGGTGATGACAGAGGGAAACTGAGTAGCAAAAACCCAGGACTGAAAGCCCTGAGAGAATAAATGGACTTTAGGACAATAACAGTTCCAACAAAGTGGAAGTGATTACAAATTTAGATGAGATTGTACCTTTTAAACAATAACTCCTCTCATATTTAGATGGATCATAGTATTTGGCATAATAGATACTTGTATTTACTACTTGTGCTTGCCTGATATGAGTGAGTTACTGTTTTGGTGGCCACACTTGTTTTGTCCACTGCAGATGAATGGAACCTCTTTTACAATGACTTTTTTCGGCGAGGGTTACAGCGAGGGGCAAGACCCCCAGAGTGGCAAACCAAATGTAAAGATCTGCACCGAAGTGAAAGGACCAGGTATGTATGTCAGTAGCAGCTAACTGCTTTTGCCTTAAATTCCCTACTTGAAAATAGGTTTATGGTTCCACTGCTATTCCTTTCACCCTTGAGGAGCACTTGCAGCATGGACAAAGTCAGCAGCCTTTGGCGAGTATTACCTTGGATAGTAGCATTCATTGTGACCTGTTTTTTGAAATAGCCACTTCATTTTCTGCCTTGTCATTCTCTTTCCTTCTGACTTTCCCCGTTCCAATTTTCATTTTTGCAGAGTAGAGCAGTTAAAGCACCCTCCCTTTAAGGTTAGTTTTCAGTTGTTACAGCCTGGACTTACTGCTTGTTTATTTCCAGTCCCCTGTGAGTGAACTTAAGTAGATCTGGCACGGTATCATTTCTAGCTAAAACATACTTGTGTTCAGGTCATTCCTTTGAGGGGAGGTGACACCTGAAGTCAAGTTTGGAGACAGCAAGAATGTATATTCAGAAAGGAGTTAATGAAGCAAAGCTTCTTTAGATAACTGCTGAATGCAGCAGTCTCACAGCAAACGTCTGAATTTAAGCACAGGATAGGGAAAGCTCTTGTGGTAATGGAGAGCCCTCTGTCACCTGTGAGGTGATTGCTCATGGTTGTTGTGTGGTTGTAGGCCTGTATTTGAAGCAGTATTTGTCTGGATTAGATCTTAAGGACTTCACCAGCTACTTGGGATGATTACAAGGTAGAAAAAGCTGTTCTTGAATGGGGAAGGCTCTTTTGTTGTCAAAGAGATTGTTCTTCAGCACGCTGTGGGTAAGAGCGAGATTACATTCTACATTTCAACACACTGTACATTGTTTGGGGTTTTTTTGTTGTTTTCTTTTTTCTTGTCAGAGCCTGGCTATATTGCTACACCAATTGCAATGGTTCAAGCAGCTGTATCTCTTCTAGAAGATGCAGCTTGTCTGCCTAAAAGGTAAGTACTTCCCCACACAGAACAGCTTGACCTCCCCTAAAGCTACTCTGTGTGTATGTTTCTCTTGGAAACTAGAGATCTCATAACCCTGTGGATACCTGTCTTGCCTCACCCAAATGGCTGTGCAAGGGAGATACTTCACCACATGCTGATTCAAAGCCACTTACTCTTCATCTGCCTTTCAATTGGAAGGATGTAGTCCTACATCTTTAGTAATGCTTTTGCAGCATCTGTTGCATCAGTGTATTTTCAGTTAATGGACTGGTTTCTATTGAGTTTGCTGGCTGCAGAAATGAACTTATGAATACAACCAGCTTGCCAAATTCTGCACACATGTTTTCTATCTCAGGCAGTGAAATACATCTTTGACTTAAAAAAAAAAAAAAAAAAAAAAGGTGTCACTCACTCACTGTACCAGTAATGTTTTTCTCTTTTGGTTTTCATTAACAGGGGTGGCGTATATTCTCCAGGAGCTGCATTCTCCAAAACAAAACTGATTGATCGCCTCAACAACCGTGGTGTTGAGTTCTCTGTTATTAGCAAGCCTGAAGTCTGAAGTCAAAATATAACTGTATGAACTAACACCTTTCCTGGGTCTAACTCCAATAAAACTCATTTGGCTGTAAAAGCCTAATCATAACATAGTTTCACTGTGCTATTGTTTACAGCAGAAACAGAAGAAAAATGGAGTTAAAAGTTACAGTATTTGCTATAGCGAGCAAGCCCATAAAGGGTATTCAGTTTTAATTCTCAAGTGTATTAAATCAGTGACTTACTGGGGACTAGTTCTTGAACTTTCTTTGATCTCTTCCACCTAAGTTTTAAATTACTACTTAATGGAACCACTATGGCATCTGCTTCACAATCAGCCACAGCCCTCTTGCTTGGCCCTAGTCTGTAACTATTGAAAGCAGGCAGGCCCTGGGTAACAAGTGCCTTAGCAGATGAAACCATTTGTTACTCCTCATGCCCGTTTGGGATGGGTGCTATTGCTTTGTGGTGTTCTTGCCTTCAAAGACTTAGTGCCCATAGTGAAATAAGAGAGTAGTTGTTTCTCAGAGCTTAAGGAACAGTTCTGTCTCTCTTTTCCTGGGTTATTATAGATACCAGCTGACTCTGTACTCTTGTCTTAAAACTATGTTGACTTTCATTCTTAATAGCTTGCCTGTAGTGACCTGCGCTAAAATAGAAAACACAAACAGTAAGGTTTTTGTCAATATGACAGTGATCAGCGGTGCAGCAGTTCCTCTCCCCATGGCAGCTGGCAGCGGCAGGGCTGGGGTGCCTGAGTGGCCCTATGAGCTGGTGGTGTTTCAGGGATTTGGGGGGAAGGGGGGGAGTGGATTGGTGGGGTTTTTTTGTAGTTAAGTCCATCTCTGTTTTCACAGCATATATCATCCTTTACTTTGAAACTTAAGAGAAAAACTGAATATAGCTCTTAATATTATTTTCCTTTTTTTTTTTTTTTTTTTTTTTTCGGTTGTTCTCTACAACTAGCTGAAAGGAAGGTGTAGTGAGGTGGGTGCTGGTCTCTTCTCTGAAGTAACTACTGATAGGAAGAGAGGAAATGGCCTCAAGTTGTGCCAGGGCAGGTTTAGATTGCATATTAGGAAACATTTCTTTACTGAAAGAGTTGTCAGACATGGGAACAGGCTGCCCAGGGAAGCGGTGGAGTCACCATCCCTGGAGGTATTCAAAAAGCATGTAGACAGAGCACTTCATGACATGGTTGACAGTTGGACTCGATTATCTTAAAGGTCTTTTCCAACCTAAATGATTCTATGATTATTTACAGGATGTCTTTAACTAGTTAAGACAAATGAAAAATGTAATGAATAAAGCTAATATTGGTGACCCTTATTGAAGTACTTCACATAAGAAATTTTCCTCCTAAAGTTCTGAAAACTGAAGATAGAAAAATCTCTCCCTGTCCCACAGCTGTATCGCATGCAAACTGTTGTTCTGTAGTGTCACAGCTCTATTGAATATTGGGATCACAACTGTTTTGGATCGGTCAGTTGTTATTTCCTTACATGAGAAGAGTTTGATGGCAGAGAATGGAAAGACAGTTTAACACAAACAGTAAGTAAAATTCCTGCAAAAAGCCATCACTGATTTTGACAGAGACTGACATCACATAACCGGCATCCCTCACGATGTCATTCCCTTAAGTGGATTAAGGAACTGAAGGATAAAAATTCTTGCTTGTAGGTATGCAAGTCAAACTCCACAGAGCTACTGAGCACTTAACCATCTCATTAGTTAAGCTACAACTTGCATCTTCAAGGATCTAAGTATGTTGAGAAGTCCAATTTTAACTTCCTTTGTTCCATGGCATCCCTGCATCACTTCTGCTGGCACA
>VYZV01016808.1:279491-293250 GCA_013401275.1 Pandion haliaetus | reverse complement strand
GAAAAAAAACAAAACCCAAAACAAAACAAAACCAAAAACGTTTTCACCTTTTACCAAATCAGCGACTGTAATTACTACAGGAATAAATCAAATTTATAGCAGGCAAACACAAAGCATAATCATTTTTTGTGAGGCCATAAATGAGTATTTTTGTTGCAATGTGATAAAGTTTAACATTTTCTGCATGTCAGAGACTATTTTGATAATATTCTTTACATTTCCTCCTTGTTAACGAGATGAAAAATTTGCTACTAAGATATGCAAGTCATCCCAATACTTCTTGTTACTGGATAAGCTTCAACAAAATCTTAAAGTGTTTTTTTTCTAACCACATTAATACAATAAATACATAGCCAAAATTCTTGCTTTGGTATCAGACAATGTTCTGTTCTTGCAAAATATCAAGAGGTGGAATTCAGCAAACTACAGCAAATCAGTTGGGTTGGTTTTTTTTTTTTTTTTAATTCTGTTCAAAAGCCTGCAACGGGGGAGACAAAAGCAGTTTTAATTTTCATTATTTCCAAAGACTTTTTTTTTTTTATTTAACTGAATGTGAGACAAAAATGTTGCCTCTTATTTTTTCATCATGCCAAAGACTATCTCTGCTATTTAAAAGTACTTTCACATCTCCACTTTCACTACTAACCTTTTGTGAAGAACAATTTCTGATTGCTAGGCTATTTTTCATCTGCCTACCTCTATTCATAAAAAAAAAGGGAGCATGTGAAATGGCAGATTTGAGAGACTATTAAAAAACTTGAATAGCTTACATACATAAAAACGATTACGGTACTGCAAAACCTAAAAGTAATGTTATCAAAACATGGTATTGCTTCAGTATACAATGGCACTGCTAACCGCAGAACAGCTCTAGCACTCGTTGGCATCAAACCACAATAGCACGTCATGAACACAAGTGATTTGTTCTTTGCTTGAATGTCAGTTTTGAAGAGTAAATATGTACGTGCACACACACACGTATGCATTTGAGCACATATACAAAGGCCGCCCATAATCAAATAAATCTGACAGCTCCTACCTGAAAAAAAACATTTTTATGAGACTGTATAGCTTGAGTCAGCAGAATAGTTTGGACCAAGTTATCCAAGAATTCTCCATCTACAAATTTCAGTTTCTCCTTGACGTGGTCTGTAAAATTACAGTGGAAAGATACAACAGAAAATACTGCAGGTAGGCTGTCACCTCTGGTGTTGGGCAAGACAGCTGAGTGATGTCACCGCAACAGGAAGGATGGCTCCGAAAAATGTTTCTGCAAGACCGCTGCGGAAAGACCTTTATCAGCTAGTGACTATAAATTTATTTTCTGCAAAGGAACCTTCTGGCATAATGTGCAGAGAAAGGACATAAAATGCAATCTGTCTGCCAATGAAACTAAAAAGTGAACGCAAAGGCGGGAGAGGCAGCATATTTTGTTGAAATATGTAGATATGCCACTTAGATCCCAACGTGTGCGACCATCTGACACCAAAGGGTGAAATGTTCTGATCTCTGCTGGCAATATTTATACTGAGAAAGCCTCCAATATTTCATTCAAAGTTCCCAAAACCCCATCACCTCTCTCCAGAAGCAAAAGGGTTGGGTGAAAGCCCTCTACAACTCCGGCAAACGGGCAACAGAGCCTGTGGACCATCTCGCCAGCATCGCTTGTTTCCATCTTAGCAGCACCACTTTGTTTTCCACAGCAAAAAACCAAAATCCTTCAATAAGGACCATTGCAGCCTGCATCACTAGCAGGGTAGGAGGCCAGCATCACCTGCACTGCTGGCCAAGGCACATCAAGACTGTGACTCTGCAGTGACAGGCAGGATGCTTTCACCTGCAGACAGATTAAGCAAACAAATCATCTAGAAACAAGTTTATGGATTTGGCTTTTCCCTTTCTTCTCACCTTTGTTACATAATTTTTTTGTTTGATAATTTGTGTAGCCTGTAATATTAAATAAAGAACAGCAACCATGTCTGAGTAGTTTTTTTAAAAGTAACAAAATAACCATCACCCTCTAATCTAATAAAGCTGTTAAACACAACCAGTAATATTCCATCAAACAGGCATGCAGAATTCTAACACAAGTTAAACAGACACATATCCAGAAAAAAACATCAGGACCTGTGTAATACAACTCAATTTTCATTGAGGCAATATTAAAACACAATTAGCTAAATATTTTAAAATACAAATATGAAGATTAAGTAACGCCGAAAGAGGGCACAGGATCTAAAGGGCAATGGATCTAAAGATACACTTTTAAATATTTAAGCTAGTTTTTGTCCTGAGGGCATGGGATCTAAAGGGCAATGGATCTAAAGATACACTTTTAAATATTTAAGCCAGTTTTTCCCCTGAATTTTTATCATCCTATTAACATAAATTTATACATTTTGTATAGTAAGTTTGTGCATTACAATGTTTTTTCAACTATTTAATCTTCCTATTTCTATTTTTTAAACATCCAGCAATTGCTCAAGCCTCTGGGTGTATTTATTTTAATTAAATACAACAAAACCAAATGAAAAGCTTTTGCATTGTTTGAAAGAAGAGACCACTCAGAATTTTCCTCCATGTGTTGCAATAGAGATCTGTCAGATACATCCCCAGAGTAACCCCGCCAAAGACAACAGCTGCGCCAACAGCAATTTGTCTGCATTGTAAAGGGAAACATTTAACACAAAAAAAAAGTAATTTAATACTTGTATTGTGTTTGGACAAAGAAGCACTGATCAGAGTGAATACTGAATGCATGGGGTAGCACCTTCCACCCTGTGCCCGTACAACGGCATGCTCCCACACTCCAGATACAATGAGAGAAGGACACAGTCTGGGACAGACTGATGCTCTAGCTGTATAGTCCCACCTTTACTTCTCTTTAATCAATTAAAAGCATCTGGTTTTATTCCATGGGAGATGGATATTGACATGTTTTGGCAGAAGACCTGTCCCCGATCAAAACCCAAGCAAGACTACACACCAGGTAGCCTCCCCTATGTGCTGGCCAGTCCTCGCTCCGTCGGGTTGCCAAAGCATCAATTCTCTCTTCAACAACTCCTACCGACGTGCCTGTGTATGAGTCTTAATTCCATGCTGCATTCACCAGCTTCCTGGGTTTTTACTTTTTGTAAAGGTACACTCAAATTGGTGGTCACACCAACTTACTCATGTGGGGGCCAGCCTCTATGTTCACCTGAAAGCAGGTAATGCCAGGCTCTGCCTTCCCCTTCTCCCACTGCTATTTACTCCCACAATCAGAACAGTGCAGTACAAAACACAGAAAGTAAATAGAAAGGCTTAAAAGGCTTCCTCCCAGTAAAACAGCTTCTCAATATTTATGCCTTTTCACTGCCACCAATTTCTTCTGTAACAAAAGGCTGCTTTTGAGGTAAACTCCTTCCACTGCATTAGAGCAGACTCCAACAGCACTTTAGATGCTGTTAGAAGAGGTTTTTCTAAAATCCTGCACAAATACACAGGAACTGCAGATGCAAGGAAGAAAACAGGATCTCTGTGGTCTTTCAGTCCACCACTCTTAATGGTGTACAAATTCAATGTAGACAAAGGCAGACAACACTCAAAACACGTGCTACTGCTTCAGAATGTTATTTCATAGTATTAATAAGAAGCAAAAAGGCAAGTGGTATTTGACAAAGATTTTTTTATAAAATAAGCTTACACTGATGAGAAGTTTTTCACCAAACTCACTATTTTATCTACAAGGCAAGTTCAAGTTCAAAATAAATTGCCAGGCAGTATTTTAGGGAGGCTATATTTGTTCACATACATGGATCTAGTTACTGAATACAAGCAAAGTTTAACAACAAGAGTGGCAAATCATTTCACATCATATAAATTGCCCTGTACTTTTAGGGAATAACCTGGAAGTAGTCTGCTGCAGTAGAGAGTAGACTATTTAGAAATTACCTGTCTTCAAAGTCTGAAGAAGACTGAGGGACAAGCGATACCCTTCTCAAACATAGTGTATCCAACTTAAACTCACATAATCTCTGCGCCCCTCCCCGCCCCCAACATTGAAGTCACATTTGCTTTACCTCTCTTTTCTTCTATGCTAACAGAGAGCCTTTCTGTATGTTACGGTTCAGCATCAATTTCACATCTTTGTATTAGTTTCACCTAACTTTCAGACTTCCACTCACCAATTACAGAAACCATGAGAAATAATTTCCCAGACCGAATTACTTATTAGAAAGCAAACATAGCAATGAAAGAGCCCAAACTAGGCCCCATGCGAGGCCAAAGTAATACTCTCGGCCCCGTGATCTCTCCCAGTAGATTTTGTGAGATCACTTCAAACTACTCATGAACACTGCTGGTAATTTTTTTTGATAGCCAACAAAGGGGCAATTATAAAGTAGCACCAAGACACAGCTCACATTTCAGGAGGATTTCACCCGGAAACATGTCACTGATATTCACATTTAAGATCTCCCAGGGCCCTATTATTTCTTTCTTTTCCAGTAATATCCAGGATTGCTCTGGTGTAAAAAAAAAAAAAAAAAAAAAATCAAGCCTTAACAATCTAGTTCCCCAAAATTTGCTTTCTTTTAATTCTGACAATACACAAATTCATGCTAAACTGTTCAGCTATCTACCTGGTCAATTTTACAGCTGTATTCATACTCTGGGTGAATCACATTTAGAAAATTATATATACTATATATAAACATGGTATGACATCCCATCAAGTTATCTTTTATTATGTAATTCCATCCTTTAAAAGACCTGAAGATAGTTTATATAGTCATTTGGAAATTTAATCCTGGCGTAGATGTCTAAAAAGTGTCAGAGAAACAACCCTGATCATCTGAGGAGCTTCCAAGGTGGGGAGTAATTCCCTACTCCCCAAAACCTCAGGATTTTGGCTCCCAGTAGGCACCAGAAGTGCTGCAGGGGCAAGACGGGCTCCTGCCCAGGGCACTGGGAACAAGGCGACTTCTCTGAAAGTCAGCAATCCATCCTCAACTGTACCTCCTCCCCACCCTTCATTTTGGAGCAATCTGCCATAATGTACAAGCCCCACTCAGACATGACACCTTTTATTACCTTGTTTCATGGCTGCCCATTATCATCCAACTTTCTTTCTTCCATTCCCAGACTTTCAGGAGAAGGAAGAGGTATTAAAAAGAAAAGAAGTATTGAAAAACCCCAGTAGGGTGGACAGAAAAATGCAAAGCATTAACCCAGCAAGTCATTCCCGGGTGCACCTGACACCACAGGTGGTGCACATCAAGGCCAGAGAGAGCCACCTGCCCCAGGGTGTCACAGGCTCCCCAAATTAACCCTAGGTAGAAAGCTGATCTTCAAAACAATCAACCCCCAAAGCCCCTCAGTTCCCAAAGTTTCCAATTATGCTAGGAAACAAAAAATAAAGAACCACCAAAAAACCCCCGCAGCTCAATTTTATCCTCTCATAAACAGCCAGTGGGCAAAGGAGATCTCTGTCCCAAACCCTCAGCCCAAAACACCCCATCCCTGCCACTGCATATGAATGAAGCTCCACCACAGGCAGGAACCACCAGCAGGACTCACTGCTGCTCCATCAGGTTTATTTGATAACAACCCTACCTTCTCCCCCAGTATTAAAACTCAGCAACTTAGCTCCAAACCAATAAGGCTCACCATAAAGACACACTTAGCGTTGCAAGAACAAATTGCATTTTAGTAGCACTGTCCGTTTTACAGAAGTTTAAGTTAAATTTCACATAAAAACTCCGCCTTTGATGTCCCTTAATCAGTCTCCTGTTTATGACTTCACACAACCCTACCCAACATAAAAATTTGTCAGACACGGTAATTTCTTCAGTAACGTTCAGCGCACCAAATGCTTCCCATGCAAATCAAGTGATGACCCACCTCCTCCCATAGGAAAGCCAACAGAATCCTTTTATGCTTTTTTTTTTTTTTTTAAACAGTTCAGTTAACCCTAACCCCCTATTTCTCTTCCATTTCCAGTCAGATGGCTTCCTCAGCCGAAAAATTAAATTCCTGGTAAGATAACCTTTCAACCAACAGAAAATGGACTTTTGACTAAGGGCAACTGGCTGCACCAGTGGAGGTTGTTCAATTCTGTTTAGATTTTTTTTCATTGTACTTGTAATCACCACAACATCAGTGGACAGAGAAATGATTTAAAGTGAAAAAAACCCTGGTGTGTCTCAATTCCACAGGTGCTCACCAGCAGGCTCAGCCTGGCATCCCCACCACTCACAGCGAAGAGGCACCGGCAGCTGCCGCTGCACAGAGAGGCTCCCTCATAAGGCACATTCATTGCAAAGGTAACTTACCATTCTATTAATGTGGCTTATAGACAGCTGTAAATTTTCAGCATTACAACACTTCATGATGTTAAATAATGCATCGTATGTTGCACAGATAGTTTATTGTACATTTTTCCACTTCAAAGACCTTCATGGATCCTATACAAATTGCACACAGCTGCATATTACTGGTAGTTGACAAGTTATTAAAAATTACATTATCTGATCATCTCAGAAACAGGATGCAATAGTGCTGCTGAATACTACACTTTAAGATGTGCATAAAAAGGAATGTTGTGGTCCAATTTTTAAGTGCTTACCCTTATGAAGAAATTATTCTTTTTAAGTAAAGATCTACTGCTTTTACAGCATCTGAATGTGCACTACTGCATATTCTACATATAAAAATCACACTATGAAGAGCTATACTACAGTGCAAAAACTGCCACTGGAAATACTGGAATTATCTGGCTTTCCTGCAACTAAAATCCCCAAATAAATCTTGTATTAGCATACCTGTTTGTGCTTCATTTTCTGATAACAGAGCTTGGTTAAGATTCAAGAAGCAGATAAATCACAGAGCAAGCACTAAAACTCAGGACAGTCAGCTTCCAACTTGTTTGAACTTGACTGTATATTGCTAAGCTCGAACAGAATGTAAACTGCTGCCCTGTAACAGTTTTGATCATATGTTTAAAAAAAAAATCTTTCAAGCATAGTTATTTTTAATATTGCCTGAAGGTCCTAAAACAAGATCATACCCCATGATCCTGGATTCTTCACCATACAGTTCCTGTCTTGAAGAAATTATGATCTAATATAGACAAGATGCAACAAAGAAATACAACGAGCAATCAAGGGAAGAGTGGGAAGTCATCAACTTGAAGGTACAGTTAGTTACTTCTCTAACTACTGAAAAATCTCTCTAGACAGGGAGCAAATGAAGATAAATAGTAGTAGTTACAATAGGAGCCCTTTTAAGGAGTAAATACTTTAGTTCTGAGAAGTAGCTACAGTACTTTCAAACCTGAACCTTAACTAGTGCCATGTAATACAATTTATAATCTTAAACATTATCAATTTGTGGCAGAGGAATAACAAACCATCTACATTCTTGCCATTTTCTAGAACAACTGAAAAGGAATTGTTTCAAGTGACCAAGCAGCAAGAACTCATACAACCCCTTGAAGTTCTCTTGGTTTGTTCAGCTACTCCCATATTGCAAAAAAACAAAGGTCCTTAGTTAGAGGCAGGTAAGGTCTGTCTAGCCTAGGAAAGGGGAATTTTAACCACTCATTTTCACTGCATTTTCAACAAGAACTACACTCACCAAGGTTTCTTGTTGCCTTAACTAAAGGCCATTTGCCTCTTTACCAAAGCAATCTAAGGAACCAGAGGTTTCTGTGAACACCCTTGCCCACTCATCTTACTCCTCCTTTGCAGATTTAAATCTGCAAATTAAATTTGCAGATTCAACTTGCGATACTCACTTGTTTCTTATCACCACCAGCCATTTTATAAGCCTAGTTAGATATTCTTCCACATCAGAACACTGGGACAAAAGGTCTTCCATTTTGGACACCACCTCAATAAAACTTAAGTAATAAATACTGAATTTCATATATTTGGTGCAGTAAGACATGTGGCAATATAACTTGTAACACGTAAAGCATGTAACTGGATCCCAATAAATAAATAAACAAACAGAACAAACCACAAGTTCAAGTCTTTTTCCACAACCACATTCATCTTCCTGAAAGCCATGTTTTGATGTGACTGATTTGTTCTTTCCCTGTAAAACAGGTTCTGTTTAAGGGCGAGTAATGGCATTTGCCACATGTCACGACAGGGGATGGATGGAATCAAAACCCGTAAATCCAAGCTAAAAGCTTGTCCAAGGCTGATGCTGCAGCATAGAACCTCTGTCTCCAGCACAAGAAAAGTCATCACCATCTGAAAACCACCACCAGTGACAACAAACATTGACACTGCAACATCACAGGTGGAGAGACAAAAAAGCCCCACAATTTACTAAATAACCATTAAGACGTGCAGCTGTAAAGACTATGCACTGATTACAATCTCTGTTCTGGTATTTTTTTACTACTGAATGCTCATCCTCCAAAAAACATCATTTCTAATACACTGAACCCAAGTTTCTGAGCAAAATATACGTAATATGGAACCCAGCCAAATACTACTGATTACACCACTGTCTCGAAAGCCTGCTGGCAAGGTATGCATTGCTTCAAAAGAATCCTACATTATGGAGTCTTCATTCTTTATGAAAATAACCTGTTATCTCTTGCTCACCTGAAGTTACCAAATATATACTTCCCTGGTCAAGAAAAAAGCAGACCTTCTCCAGGTCCTTTATTCCCACTGAGTGGCCATGAATATGAATATGCATAGCAGTCCGAAAGGTTATAAAAATAGAAAGAAAGATAACATGCAAAAAACCACTACTATCAATATTTGAATAATGAGGCAGCTTTATCTTAATCAGTGCATCAGTTTATTCACATGGGGTGACAAGAATATATTAAAGCTATTCTGAAGTTGGCCATTAAATTGCTTAGACAACCTGTTCACCAGTGTTGTTGGCAACTAGGAACGCATTTTCACTGGAGGCTTTCTGTAGAGCCATGCTTCAAAGGTTCAATCTGTAGTGTATTAACTTACCAAGAAACAACCTGAGAACTGCTCCTCTGCCATGTAAGCTCATTGCTTCCAACTAATTAAACCTACAGTTCATATTCTTAAGAAGTTGATGTCCTTCTGCCAGTTTAGCATTCGCACAACCATGAGAAAGGTAACTTTAAGCAGCCAAACTACACGAATCAATATTAGTTTGGCTATAAATGTCCTCTATCCCAAAGTCATTTTTATTTACTCGTATCACATTTGGACTAAAGTGTTTTTATTTTAGTCTTCTGCAGCATGCATGATTTTGTACACGTACTCACGTATGCACATGTACATGCTTGAGAGGCAAATTTACTTGGTTACTTTTCTATTAAGGGAAAACTTGGCATTTCTCTAGCACAAAGCTATAAAAAGTATCTGGAATGCAGATCCTAATCACCAGAGAAAAACTTGCTGAAAGAAGGTATCCACACCTTGCTGCAAATAGAGCTGTTCCACAAAGACTGCAGAAACAAGCAACAAGCTCAAAAGAAATGGAAAAAAGGACTGATGGGTAAAGAATAAGCAGCCTAATAAGAAAATGACAATCACCAAAGTTTCAGCTCCTTTTGCATTACAGGAATTGAGTAAAAACGGTTCTCAAGTCCTGTGAGCAAACGGGAGAAAAATGGGTTTGTTGAATGCATGGATAAATTATCCAAAACTACCTGGATAGGTTGCCTCAGTCTTCAAGTGAGGGCAATGGCATTGAGAAGGGTGGGATGAAGGCAGGATGCTGAAAGGCAGTCAAGGACGGACATGGGAACAACTGCAATCAAAGAGGAAGCCCAGCTCTACGATATTCAATGCACTGCAGCTCAGGATCAAGAAAAGGCCTTTCCAAACATTCATATGGGGTGTGATTACTGCAGGTCTGATAGCAAATACATCAACCTAGACTGGTACCAGAGGATTACAGAATAGCAAAT
This sequence comes from Pandion haliaetus, assembly GCA_013401275.1. Lineage (NCBI taxonomy): Eukaryota > Metazoa > Chordata > Aves > Accipitriformes > Pandionidae > Pandion > Pandion haliaetus. The sequence goes on along the minus strand of VYZV01016808.1, from coordinate 283,349 downwards.
GCAAATATCTGTTTAAAAAAAAAAAAACAGAAAAAACTTAATTTGTTATCTAAATGTTGGCTGATTTGGTCTCAGGAGTAATGAAATGTTTTTAAACATTTCAAAAGACAGATAATTAGAGACCTAAAGGAAAGGAGGAAAAACAACCAGGATAAGACAAAACTTGGGTTAACCAGCAATAATTCATGCCACATTTTCCCAGTATGTTTTGCAAATAAAACACAAGATTTCTCTAAACATAATGTGGTAGGTCTCATTTATCCAGCTATCAGAAAACAACACTGCAATGTTATGTAGGAAATAACCAATTTAGTGGGTGAAAATAAAAAACAATATAAAAATCCTAAGATAAATAAGGAAAGGGGCTAAAGTCAAAAGGTCAAATACAAACAAGAAAAAAAATGAGGCTGTAGTGGTTACTAATAGATTTTTTTCCCCCAAGGGTTTATCCTGAGACATATATATTCTAATTATATATATATGTATATGTACATATACACAAATAGAAGTGACTTGAAGACCAAAGGGAAACATTAATCAAGTTTTCTCCATGCTAGTGTAGGGGATGACATCTGTCATACACTAAGGACAGGTAACAAATATAGACCCAAATACTTAGTACCACATATAAAATTGTGCACTTGAGGAGAAAATAAGACAAATTTCTGGTACAATCATGTAGAAAATGATTAAGGAAGAAAAAGTTTGATGTATTAGACGGAGGACAGATAAGTGACATAGCTCAGATAAGTCTCAGAGCATTTTTGCTGCTCTCAACATGAGGCTCAGTACAGCCTCACAGGCAGCCCTCGTGACTTATATTCACAAAATATTCCTTCAAAACAAGATTGTGCAAGGCAAACAATCCCTAAACAAATTTAGGCTAGAAACTGGATTTTTTTTTTTTTAACATGAATACTTTGCCCATTCATCAAGCAACAGCCACAAAAAGAAGAAAAGAAAAAAATTCTTTTTGAAGGGATCAGACTACAAGGAGGACGCTGATGCAATTGCCTGCAGTAGCAGTGGACTAGATGTGACGTGTATTCATACCAGAGAAAAATCTGAAGTGCCATTGGCATTGCTTTTCTCTTTAAAAGCCAATTTTTCAGCACATACCTGAGTGCAAGAAAAATGGTACTGGTAAACCAGGAAGGACAACTAATGAAGGAACCAAAGAGCAGGCAAGTGAGTACACAGTTCTTTGTATTCTTTTCTCCACAAAGTATCACCAAAACTGCTGTTCAGACACCAGCTTCATTTATAAAGAAGGTTCATAAAAAGAAGAGACAAAGCAGGGCAGTATGAACAGCAAGAGGGGATTTGTTTAGCTTTATAGGAAAAAATGGACCTTTGGTGTCACCCAGTACCTTCTGAAAACCTGAAAGGTCAGAACTATTTCTCAATTCACGAATAAACTCTCTCTCAAAATGTTTTTCTTCAGCTAAAATCTAGCTCCCGAAGTAGATGTCACCAAGGTTTTTCAATCTGAGCTTCACTACAAGCACTTCAATAACATGAAGATGAGGGCACAAGGAATGACGCATTGTACTTATTTTGGTTTTAATTTAGAAACGAATTTTTAAGTCTAATGGAGAGACCACTCTTAAATCAACCCAACGCCAGAGGCAAGCACTTCAACAGATAACTGATTTGAGAACTAACCATTACTGTCACACTCCCTTACTCGGACTCCTTTAATGACTCCTAGATAATGCAACCAAGTACCTCCCTTGCACAAGAAAACTCACACGCCAACAGCTGGGAACCACTCAGGCAGGTGTATTTAGCAGATATGGATTCCTGAGAATTCATTACTTCTGATTTTTTTGCTTCTGATAAAGAGACATAAACCTAACAGCATCCTTCTAGTAAAACAAGAGTTATTTAGCCCCTAGAAGCCTCTGCAACTCCTAAAAGGAATTAAAATGGATTTAAAAGATTTATAAAGGACTAAAAATCTAGTTTGTACAGTTGCACTTAAGCAGGGGAGAGAAGATGGTCTCCTGTATGTGTACAAATCCTGCTGCACTGGCCAAAGCCACCCCTGGCAAGCTGCCTTCAGCAAGCCGCCTTCTACAAGCCACTAGCATGCTCCACACTTAAAATTGAGGAAAAGGAACATAAGTGAGCAGCAAAATATTAGATTCAGTTACAGTGGGAAGAACAGGTTCCTGACCCCTCAAACAAGCAATCCTATATCCTAAAGAAATGAGAGCTGGTTAAAATTATCCTATGCTGCACATCTGTTACTGTTGGTAATCATATCATTATATTTTTATTGGGTTGGGGTTTTTTGAGGCAGGAGGAAAAAAATTGAATCTTTCTTGCAGCAAATCCCATAAATGAAGTGATTACTATGTAAATATCACTTTATTAATTCTAAAGTATGTCAGTACACACACTATACATAGATATGATATCTATAAAAATTTCCACTTCTCTTTTCTTAATTGTAAGTAGTGCAAGTTCTCCTGCTTTTCAGAAATAACCCTACTTGAAGTTCCACTGATGAAAAGGAAAAGCAAGCCCTTTAAAATGAGCTATTCAGTCTTTTGTATCTCAATCCGAGATGAGCAAAAATGCATATAATTATCCTCTGTCCAAAAACGATGTGTCTCCAGTACAAAGTTAGTGAAGTCCTTACACTGCATATTAAAAAAGAAAAAAATCTACATTAATTGCTATTTATTGAACAACACATTTCCCCAAACACTTTTTAAATCCAGCAGCCATTCCAGACTGAGCCAGCCCTATAAAGAACATAAAAGGCGGAGTCAGGAGGCAGAAAATGGAGAAAAAAACCCACAACCTGGGTTGATACAGACCATTCAAGGTAAGGTTGCTTCGTACACAGACTTGCACACATTCAGTCCCCAAAGCCTTTTATAAGCTGCAGACACCATGATGAAACACTTTTCATTTTGTAAACATGCTACTGCTTTCCTAGAGTTTTTCCTGTAACAAAAACAAATACACGGTGCCAGAAATACTAAGTAAGAATGGTCCTGCAGGAGCTGGCAAATTCCATCACAAACCTCAAATGAAAGTGCTGCTGAATGGTAATAAACACTCCAGCATTTGCAGTCCCTCTTCCACATGCCAGTATAGGAGTAACAATATGCTTAACATGCCTGCTATGCAACACGAACAGCACACGCATCTGAAGGAACTGCTATGTGGCCAATACAGTGATTATCAAAAGCAAAATTTCTACCATAATGGGAAGCAAGGGAGAGAAGTCAGGACATCAGATGTCTAAAATACAGCATTAAACAGACAGCTATCGCCAGAACACCAGAACAGGTTTTGGACAAGCGGCTCAGACCCATTTTCCCTTCCTCACATCAAGAAAATAGGTAAACTTGGGAATCTGGATTCTTGATCTCGAATGTATCATCTTTTGTTTCTTCTCCCCTCTGCTGCCTCTGAACATTTTTACTTTCAACATGATGAAGGTGGCAGAAACAAAGAATAATTTGAACAACCTGAATGTTCATTATCTTGTCATAATGCACAAGACTCACATGTTCTGAAAGGCTTCTATTCTTTCCTTTAAATATTTTTATTCAAATAACTTCAGGTTCCACAGTGTTGAGGTTAAGACTACAATAACCAGAGGGGAACCCATATGTTCTCTTTTCCACCCTTAAGAAGAAAATAGGTATTTATATATCTGCACGCCACAGAAGTACAGCCCACCATGCCTTTCCATAATGCTGCTGTAATAACTGAGTTATTGCCAGCATAAACCAGCCAAATGTACCTGGTGGCCACACCAGATCCAAAAGCCCAGCTAAGCTCCCTGCTCTGGTAGTGGCCTACAGCAAATAAACTGCAAAAACAGCAATAGTATCA
>VYZV01016808.1:219080-278796 GCA_013401275.1 Pandion haliaetus | reverse complement strand
AAAGGAGAAAGGAGAAAGGAGAAAGGAGAAAGGAGAAAGGAGAAAGGAGAAAGGAGAAAGGAGAAAGGAGAAAGGAGAAAGGAGAAAGGAGAAAAGGAGAAAAGGAGAAAAGGAGAAAAGGAGAAAAGGAGAAAAGGAGAAAAGGAGAAAAGGAGAAAAGGAGAAAAGGAGAAAAGGAGAAAAGGAAAAAGGAAAAAGGAAAAAGGAAAAAGGAAAAAAGGAAAAAAGAAAAAAGAAGAAAAGAAAAAAGAAGAAAAGAAAAAAAAAAAGAAAAAAAAAAAAAAAAAAAAAAAAAAAAAAAAAGAAAAGAGGGGAAAAAAACCCCTGGCATCACATTTGTAATCTTCTATTCCTCGGCATCAAGGCCGACTTAAGTAATAGGTTACACACCAGAGTCAGCAGCTCATCAAGTTCACATTTAAATGCTTTTAGAAATCTTGATTTAATACCATCTGGTTCTGATGATTTGTTACAGTTCCTTTCACCAATTAATTATAAATCCTATTCCACTGATACTTCAATTTGAGACAGTTCCTCAGAAAAGTCTTCTGGAAGAAAAAGATTCCAACGTGCACGACTCACCCTGCAATCCTCTCACACGCAAAGAAATAGTTTAGTTTCTACATTTGCATTCCTATCTTTCTCAAATGCTTCTTTTATACCTGGAAGCCAATCTATTTGGAAAAGGTTTTATTAGTGGCTTTTACTTACAGTTCTTAATAAGCTGATCTTCAATCTTGGAAACAGACTTTCCTATTTCATTCTTACATTCAACTTTCCAGAATTCATGCCCTTTTCTAGTTTCCTTATTTTATGACTGCTTCCTCTTTCTGAGAAGCGTCTTTTTACTTCTAGTAATCTTCTTTGGTTTGATAATATTGGCTTTTCCCCTACCCAAAACCCTACTTTTTTATTGGTGGCATTAGTCTGTTCTTCCCTACTGTTTTTAAGCAGTCACCGTTCATCTGCAGCCACTTTAAACTTTCAGCTGTTTCTTCTACAAAGGAAAAAATAACAGAATTAATTCTTATCTTCGTAATTTTCATTTCATTCTCATTATAGAAATTGAATATGACAGTGATGGGGGGCTTATTGCCGTAAAATCGAGTACAAGACAGCCTCTGCTGCAGTGGCTTTACTCTACTTCCACCACAAACCAGCTGCACCAAGACGTGATTCTCTTCTCAGGGACTCTCCACCAAGCTACTGCATGAAACGGTCATTTACAACATTTCACACGCAATCCCTGCATAAAACTTGTCTTGACATGAAGGCAGCCCTCAAGTGTATAACAGAGGCTGAGTTTTTTGTTCTTACAGGCTTTGTAATCTTTTAGCTGCACTATACTATAGTAACTGCTATTGATGCGACAAAATAATTGTAATTCAACTGAAAACAATCACTATTAGATATACCCAGAATCCCAGCAAATACAAAAAAAATTCAGTTTCCATCTACTACATCTAGAGAAGTTGGATGGCCCTACAAATATTATGCAAATATCTTGTGTTGATTAACCTCAAGTACCACCTTTGGTTTCACCCAAAACACCTTCCCAGAGGAAGGCTGAACAAGCAATCCCGAAGTGTAGAGATTACTAGTACAGAAACACCACCAAAACCTCCAGCTAAGATCAGGGCCCACAGTTAAAAAAACAAACAAACAAAAACTTCACAAACAGAAATATTACCCAATCCATACATTTCAGTTGTAAAAAGCTCACAAATAATACTGAGATTTGTAGTTGCATTGTCCCAAAGACAGGCTGCATGAGTATTACATGATCAGCACTCTATTCTTTCACTTATTTTTGCCTAAGAGCAAACCATAAAGCTATAGTAATAAAAAATGAAAAATTACTACTTCCAGAAAATGGTATTTTTTTTGTGACTTTGCTTGAATTTTCTTGGCAGTGCTAGAAGATTAAAAAAAAATCCCAGAAGTTGAGGCAGACGAAACCTGTAAGGTTACCCTATCCCCAGATTGCTCCCACCATGTATTTCCTAATACCCTGTCCAATACGACTACTTACTGCCAAGTTACAAAGCCCTGTACAAAAGTTAGACTACAAATAAAATGAACACAGTTTCTGTAAAATGCTTCCTCAACTTATTAGAAATCTTTGCAAGTTTTAACAAAACAGGGAAGAAAAACCAAACTAGTCAGTAACTTCAGTGAAGTATCATGAGGAAATTAATGAATTTATCATAAGGCTACCTCACCAGGGAGCACAGGAAGGTATGAGATAAAACAGACTTCCACTGTGGACTGGAATATGATTACAAAATAAGAAAGGAAAGCTGGATCAGTTTCCAGTAATAGCTTAATTCTTGGAAGGCTGTTATTGAAAAGCAAGATTCATCAATATGCCTTGCTATAAAATCATGGCAAAGTAGGCAAGAAGCAAGCTAGTAAAATAACTAATGTGACTGGTATGGTCAGTAAAGATTGCTTTAAATATCACACTGTTAGAAGAAGCCGTATTTCAAATCTACTTTTAAAGAACAGCTTTTGAACATGGCTAATACTGGAAAAGTAGGGTTGGGTCTTTTTCCTCCCAAACTACTCAGGCCAAGAAAAAACATCTCCATTCTAGAAGCAGACCAAAAGCTGAATAATTAAGGAACACAACTGTGCATGGATGTCAGGTGAGACAACAGCAGCAGTAGAAGAAACCATGTGAATGACTTGAAATCCAGAGGTCTGAACTAGTCACCAAGTTTGATCGTGAGGCACCAGTTGCTGAAAGCAAGACATGGCTCTTAAGAGAAAGCAGGACCTCACGTGGGAAGTCTAGAGACAGTCAGCGCAAAAGCTTTTCGTCACTTCAATAGATGAGGGGAAATAAAGTCCGAGCATTTAAAAAAAGGAAGCAACGTTAAGGATTGGAATTACCTGCTATGGTGGTTCATAAGCAAGAAAGTTAGTAGGTGCCAGAAAGAGACAGGTGCCAGAACCCTGGGTCCCCATGCTGCTCCGAGAACACTTTTCCAGGAATTACAGGTAACTGGCACCACCAAAGCCAACTCCTTAGTATTTCAGCCTGAACTATTCTACCTCAAGCTAACTCACTCACGTCTGCCTTGATAGCATGTCTCCATTTTAATTCAGATTCAGCTTGCAGCACTTTCTAATACACAACATAGTGACCTGATAGCAGTACAGCAACCACCACACTGCCACAAAGTCACTCTTCTCAAACCAGCGCAAGCTGAGGGAAGGTCCACACTGCTGCCCAATATGTGCAGCATGCCAGCCTTATTACACACTAGCCTCCCGTAACCAACGTGAGCAGGGTGGGTTGGAAGAGGAGGAAAGGACATTTGCCAGCTGGGACCTTTGAAGGAAGCATTTGTACATCACAGGGAATAGGTAAGCAAGCTGAAAGCAGCAAATTCCAAACCTCCCAAGGAAAAAGCACCTCCATCTCAATGCTTGAGTTCAAAGAGGTTTTTTGCAGAAAAAAGACCAGCAAAAGAAGCAGCAGGAGATCCGAATACCCATCTCACCCAGAGCAGAGTGGACTTGTCACACCAGGGTCACAGGAACAGCAGCAAAGCAACACTTTGAACAGCCCCTGCCCATCTAAAAGGCAATCTGAAACTGGAGAGAAGTCTAGTTTACAGTAGGAGCCCTTCCCTGCTTCTGTTTAATGTATTTCCTGTTTGAGATGTTTTGAAAATACTAGAGGAAATTATTTACAGCACCACTGATATGTTAGCCAACAGCTTATACACTTCCATTGACAGTCTTCCAGCAGAGACATCACAAACTGTCCGAAGTCATTGCTACAAGTACAATATATCAAAAATAATCTGGCACCTGTGTAAAATTTGGCAGTCACACCCAATAAACCGTTTCGACAATGATGTAAGAGTGACTGACAACTCGAACGGAGTGAGCTGGGCACAAGGCTCCCCTCCACGCCTCATTACAGTGCTGTGCCAGTCAATATACGCAGCACTACCCACTATTGCAACGAGGGCCATTACTCAACACAGTAGCCTACAAAGACACCAAATGCCTTCCAGAATCTGAAAGAGCGCAATTTGCCTGTAAAACAGCAGCAGAAAATGTCATGTTACTAGGAGAGTCCCTAGAATAAAACAGGAGCAGGGCTGTAAGCATCACCAATGGGTTGTACATTACACAGCAATCGGGGACTAAACATATAGAGGAGAGCAGCTCAATTTAAATTCAGAGAACAAGCACATCCTCAACCAAAGCACCACCATGTAACCATGAAATATCACACAGACATTTCATTGCCATTTTACATTCTTGACATTGTTGTGTTTCTCAATGCATTACCGTGCCAGTAATGATTATCAAAAACCTGAGCGCCAGCAGAGAACAAGTTCTGTGCCTTGTGCCCGTTCATGGGCATTCTGCAGTCACAAAAATGTGTCCTATCTGGATAACTCATTTGTTCTTTGTTTGTATTGTATGGTATTTAACGAGATTGCACATAATCATTTGAAGGCATGCAAATCATTTTTATTTTGTGTATTACCTAGGAAATTAAGTGCTGCCTTCTCCTTTATCTTGTTAGCACAAGTCATTACATCTTTTTCATATGCCAAGATGAATTTAACACATATTCATTGGTTTCTAAGGAAAAAGAAACTGTAGGCATCAAATTATACCTAAAATGCATTTAATTCCCTCTGCTCTTTTAATTGTATGTAAAGAGCCTGATTCTACCCTGGTACTAACTTCAGCTTCCCCAAGCTTACTACTAAAATGTTATTTTCCCCTCAATATCACTCGCTTCCTATTTTATTTTTGAAAAAGCCAACTACTTTAAAAGATGCCACCTTTTTTACCAACATACTATTTTCAAATTATAGCTGTATCTCCGTTAGTAAAACCTTATGCGACCACTGAATACAAAATGGGTTTCCTGGACCAAACCACCTTTTCCTTTCTGACGCACCGAGGTCTCTCCTGCTGTAATTTTAATGAAGCTCCTGCTCCTATATTCTTATTTTGTGGGCACACGTCCATCACTGCTCCCCACAAAAAGGGCAGGCAAAGCGTTAATCCTTGCCGCTGAGCCAGCAGAGGGAGCACAGAACATATTTAGACCAGGATTCATAATTGATTCTTAAAAAAAAAAAAAAAAAAAAGAAATAAAGAAGTTGGTCAGAGTCACTAAAAACGCTTGGATTTTAAGCAACTTCTTCAACCGGACTGCAGAAGAGCGGGGAGTTAAATATGGGGTTAGAGCCCAATAACAATAGCTCTTCTAGCACCACAAAGTATCAATGAAACCTTACATAATAACTGAAAATACGTTATTAAATGAGCAAAATATGTTTTTGTTTTGGAGCCACATTGAGCAGCCACAAGGGTATTCTCTTTAAGCACTCAGCAGAGTAATGAATTGATCAGCTGCAAATGCTGGCAGAGGAACAGCGGCCGCCTGCAAGCACCACCTCTTCCAAAAGGCTCCGTTATCTGTCATGGTCTTGACTTCTGCTAAGGGTCCAGCGGACATCCGCCCCAAAAGCAGATCCTGGGAAACCTGTCTAAAAAAGGGGTACCCAAGCCTCCACGAGAATAGGAAAAGAAATCACATCGTGCCTTGAGTTTTAAGGAACGCAGGGTATAAGAAGGAATAAAGGCTCCAATTTTACTTTTCCAATAAAAGCTAAAAAATGAGCAAAAAAAGCAAGCAATTTATTTCTGCACCAGGCAAGGTCTGGGTGCTCATTAGCGCATATAACTGATACATTTTGTGACGACCATTTTAGTACCGAGCTTACTTGATTTACTTGTCTTTCAATAACACAGTATTTCTTTTCACAAAAATGAACATAAGGAGAAAAAATACATACAAAACATGCAAATTAAGAAATTCAGAGATGTAACAGTATGCTGTGGGTTGGTACAAAGAATGAAGCCTCAATTTACTTGACTTAGTCTAGAACATTAGAATATTCTTCCTATTAACTCCACCATCAACATTTTCCTAATGAGCATGCCCAGACAGAATAACATTTGCTACTGAAGGTACAGAGCAGCAAGTATAATCCAAGAGGAAAAGGAAGGAAGAAGACTCGGAACTGCAAGATGACCAGGAATATTTTGTTATACAAGAGCCTAATACCCAAATTATGGAAACAAAGGTTAAGATGCTCCCATAGCATGCCTCTACTAACAGCCACTGGGCCACAGAGCCTTCAGGGAACATCAGAGGCAACGCAAATGAGTCAGTAATTAAGGTTCACAAGGTCACTTTCACTCTGAGCACCTTTCCCCTGCGTTCATTATTATGACCTCATATTGCTGGAGCAAAGGGCAGACTCTGGCATGGGCGATAGCGGCCGAACGCATCCCTTTCTCACAACTCCCGTTGCCGGGGTGGGCACTGCCCAAGACCCAGAGCTGCACTGGCTCAGCCTGCACCAGCAAGCATCCAAGCACAAGCTCCTCTACCTTGCACTGCTCCCAACACATCCTTATGGGTCTCTCCCACACTTTTTTTTTTTTCTTCATTTTAATTGAATGAGACAGATCCAGTGCTGGTCAAGAAGGGTAGGTCCTCTCAAAGCNAAAAAAAAAAAAAAAAAAAAAAAAGTATTTCTGAGTGCAGGTGAAGCTGTTCCAGAAACTACGTAAAAAGCCAGGAAACCTTTGCAGGAGACACCAGGGCTGAACTCAAGTTTTGGGTTTCTTTTCAAAATACATTTTATATATGGTTTTTGAATGGGCACGTTAGTATCTGATGCAGGGGTCTCCTCTTGTCCCAGTCCAGGATCATGGTGAGAAGAGAGTGGATTTCCTTGTTTCCATCTCCTTGCAGACATAATGATTTAAGAGCTTTTCTCTCTTTGCCAGCTGAAGACTAGAAAAGTGCAACTTTTTAGTAGAAAAGTCCTCACTCTTCTGGGCGCTGTTTCTGGAGGGAACAAGGCAGTCTCCCCAGCCTGCCCGGTGCTCCTCAGCATGTGCCAGGATAGGGGTACAGCCACAGTGCTGCTATCCTTAAGCATTTCCAAGCAGCAAAGCAGAGCTGGAAGGTTGTTGCCTGCTCTGGCAGCCAGGGAGGTGGCTCACCTGCAGCCACCCAGGGTCCCGCTGAGACACCTACATGCAGCATCAGGCACACACTGTGACCCTCCCCACTGCTCAGGTTTTATTCTTTTCTGTTCTTCAGTAACTAACTGCCAGAACTAACAAAGATTGGCGACTCTGCAGCCCCATGCACAGCTCAGCCAAGTCCCCCACACGTCCCACACTGGGGACATTCTCTCTCAAAACAGAGCAGCATCATCAATGTCAGTATGCTGAAAACTATCACTCCATCATAGCTATCCTAAGGCACTTTCCTTTTGTATTCACCTGAAATAACAAACAGCAGCAACTTTTCTCCGTAAATAGCTCATTCTATTGGCACAGTGTTTAGACACATCTGCTAACACCAGCTAAACATCCACGTTTTCTGTATCTATCAACAGTTCTCCAGAGCACTGGCATAGTAAGGCATTTTGTATAATCCATTCCCCACAGTTATGCCTTTTAGTGATGCATTTTTCCTAATGGCTATTGCCAGAGGCTTTAAAACACCAGGAAACGGTGGACAGCCTTGGCTGGGGTCTCTGAACACCGTGAAAGCTGTGTCCATATGTAAATTACAGTTTTCAGATGTCACTGCTTTAAAAAGAATGGTACCTCTAATCAAATTAGGTCTGATTCTGGACACCCCAGAGACCCAGAACAAGTAGTACTACTACAACTCCACGTCTAAAGCTTTTGCAGCATCTATCAACACAGGACTAAACAATGAAATAAATCTGTGATGTTCCACACCTAAAGAAAATGTGCCTTTGCATTTCTGACTTTTGCAAACACATTTAGATTAGATGTGCCTGCCTCTCAGTATAGACCTTAAATTCCAAAACTAATAAACAGTACATTATTTTTCACAAAATGCTATGTCTATATCCTCTTAAAAGAGCAGAAACAAGCCGATCATAAAATTGGGGATTTTCTTCCCCTCTGCCTGCATGCACACTGTGTACACATTTCAGGCACTTGCTGAAGGTGTCTTTCCTTCATGCACTTAACAGCTCCTGTTATCTACTTTGCTGTGAAAAATCCTAAACTGTGCTCAAGTCTCTTTCATACTACAGAAGACTGTTAAATACAGTTTCCGCCACAGGGCACCTGACGGGCTTCCACATCTCTACAGTGCTCGATTACAAGGAGAAAAGTAAAATGGTTAGATATATGGAAACTAAACTCAAGGATACCAAAACACAAGACTCTGTTGCAGCCATCCATCTTGCTGTGTTACCCCCACCACATTTGCGATGCACAACCTGAAGATGCTGAAACTCAGAATCTCCCAGTCACCACAAAAAGCTTGTCTACGTGCTCCAGTGCTTCTTACCATCATTCTAAGTTTGTGGAAAGTTCAAATGGAATTACCTTTATATCAAAAATGTGAATCATTTTTCTGGTAAGTACTTCAGTATTTCTTCACTTTTCTGCATTAAGTTTAAATCAAAAGTCTCCAGAAATCACGCAACCACCCAGTAAGAGGCAGGCTCTTGGCAACACTAATGAATGACTTACTAACAGTAACAAAAACACAAACCAAAATGCAGCTTCATGGACAGCCCAGCATGCTATCAGACAACACTGGACAAGGCAACAGAATTTTAAAAAACACTCCAAAAGACTTTTTTCTCCAGTGAGGTAAGACATTATATGTTAAAAATGTTGTAAGTGTGCTAGTAGACTCATCATCACAGCCAGAGATAGTTAGATTAATATAAAAGCTGCATAATTAATTTCCTCTATCAATTTTGTTCTGCGATGATCTCATCTAATGATGTAAGCACTATCTTTTTTGACTGATGGTCTATGAGTTGATGATGCACTGTCACCTGCTGTCCTACCATTTGGCCACACAGTACACGTGTTTCAAGCTAAATGGAAAAGAGTCTCTTTTTAACGGCAAGAGGTTTGAACTCAGAAACCGGCCAGTGTAACCAAAATTATCCGTAAATCCATACCATCCATTAACCCCAGACCCCTCTGTGTACCACCCTTCACAGGCAGGCTCTGCTATGCACATCTCTGCACATACGGACCGATGCAAGAAACCACCTCTCTGTGGCTCTGCTCTTACACAGAAAAATAAAGTTTAGTTGTGTCTGAAAACAGCAGCCATTAGAGCCCTGTGCGGGGAGCAGCTCTCCCTCCCCGGCACTGGCATGTTTTTCATTTTCTACTATCTCTGTGTAATTAAATCCCTAATGAATTTCCTGCGTGAGCCTTGTGCAGCTCCAAGCTGCCCCCAAACACAGCCTAAACCCTCCTCCTCTCCCCACCCAGATGCTTCCAGCCAAAGCCAAACTAACAGTATCAAAAGGGTTGGCCAAGATTTCTCCCAAACACTTGCCATTAGGAAAAACACATCGTTCCCTCTAATTATGTAGAAAACACCTTACAGAGGATCAGGTCATGACACTGGGCAGGGAAGCAGTACCCAACAAGGCTGATGGATGTATGGGGAGAGTTGACTCTGCAGGAGAAGGATGCATCGTTGAGATTCCTGTGTTTTGTTATCTCGGTATTATGGGGCAGGACAGAGAACACTTCCTCCTACCGCCCTCCTCCCCGCACAGAAAGGCTATGGCAGAGCCACCCACTCCTGAGGTGCGGCATCCTGGCATTTGGGTCAGCTCACAAGATGGGGTTGCCCAGCTGCGCTCCTCTCTCCAACCCATGAAGCATGTTGCACCAGCACAGCCTTTCCTTCTGGATAAGGAACTGCAGATCTTCAAATTACTAATTTGACTTTTAGGGCTGATAGCAAATGCAGGTTTAGAGCTCAGCATACTAAGTTTTACGAGGCTTAATGTTACAGCATGCAGTAAATTAACCAACGGGCTGGGTCAGCTCGAGGAGAACTTAAAAGAAATTACACTTCTACAAGCTGTGTTTCTTCAAGGCTTACAGAAGTTAAAAGGTGTGTGAGGATGAAGAATCAGTATTTAAGCTGTAAAACTGGCAGTGCACTTTCAGAGACCAGAGCAGATCCCTCCTCACAAAGTGCACAGGAATTTCAGTTCAAATCTAGCCCAAGACAATGAAATCCGGCACACGCTCTACAATGCAAATTTCTCTCCCTCCCAATCATAAGCCTCAAAAACCATCCCTAGTGCCATCCTGTTTTATATAATGTACACCTGTTCTACAAGCAAATGGAGGATTATCTTTGCTACCTCAACTCTTCACTGAATTTCATTAAGTAATATTTTTAAAAGTTCCTGCTAGAGGGCTGACGTTTATTCAGACAGCGTAAACTGCATCTGACATGTTAGCATTGGTGTGCAAAGCAACTCGAGCAAAAATCCACCACTGCCCAGAGTTGTATTACATGAAGGCTAGGGTCTCATACATCTTCATAACTATACAGGTGACAACAGGATAGCAGGATTTGCCAGACAGTGCAGAGGTAAGCTAGAGACACCATCAGCTCAGGGTAATTCCTCCAGTTTCCTCATGCACAAAGCTCCAGGAAAGAAAAAAAGGAAAATGTGAAAACAGATTTCTAGCAAGGAAGCAGATTATTTTGCATTGTGGAAACCGCAGCACATCTCATGTCCTTTAGCAGCAGCAGCTCTTTCTACCACCAATAAGCATTCATCCAAAATTGTAACTGAAACTGTGCCTGTGTAAAATTCATTATTCTACTCCATGCCAGAGGTTCCTTCTTAGATGCATATTATAATCTTATAAATAAGCTTTCTTGACTGAATTGTTTACCCACTGTTTTCCTCACTATCAGTCAACACCTACATACACGCAAAATAAAGGTACAGGAAGAGTGCAGACAAATATTTGATGTGAACAGATTGGCCCCACTTTGCTCAGCTCACAGTATACCTAGCAAACAGCTAGAACATACTGAACTCAAAAGAATAATTAATCCCCAAATACCAGATTAACAACACACTTCCCTCAGATCATCACTTTTATTTTCACACCTAGCAATTTTATAACTAAATTGAGCTCCCTTTCACATCAAATTCTTTGTAGATACCACCTACCACATTACCTAGAGAAACAGACTACTGCTTGGACAACCTCATAAGACCAATGCTATAAGCTGCATTTCCTCGGTTTCACCTACAGAGAATAGTTTGGGCAGGCAAAGCGACATCAGTGGTTCTTGAAACACCTGCACACTCACTGGCTAAAAAGCTTTGAAGCATGTGCCACATCATTAAGGCAAGTCCTGGTTCAGAAAGTTAAAAATGTTTTTGCTCTACCCTGTACATCACATGGCAACTGCAGAAGACAAAAGCATGGATCAATTAGCTTGTACGTCAACCCCTGTCCTATTACACCTCACCATCCCTCGAGGGATGGCATATCTGCACAGCTTCACCACGGACAAGGGGTTATGAAAGTCAGATGAGTAAAGGTATGCTACAAGGCTTAACCAACATATGCAAGCAATCAATACATGAAATTACAAGGCAAGGTTCCAATTACATTGCATACACTAGCAAAGACTTTTACCTCCAAATCAGCAAGCTCCAGTATTTGTGGGTGACCGTAAGTTAGCCATCCAGGTATCTACTCTCTCCAAGCAGCTATCTGGAAACTGCTGATGGACAAAACCCAAAACACCACTGCAAAGAGGGAGTTTCTTGCATAGCAGCTGCCAGAGCAAGTTGCAGCGTAAATCCCAGCTCTTGAGGATTTTCAGCAGCGGAAATGCAACAATCTACTGGGACAACCGAAGATCCTCTTGGTAAACACTACAAACTCTCATCTTAATGTCAGTATAAGAGACTTGCAGTACCAGGGCACTACAAGTGTAATCAGTCAGCAACCCAGTTGTTTTAACCAAAGGAAGAAATTAAATTAAGGTTGTGAGTGGAATTACATTAAGAAAACAAAATAACTAGCTTCACAGCAACCTTTTACACAATGGTATTTTGAATAAAGGCCCTTTAAATGTACTTAAAAGAACTCAAGTTTCTTCATATGGAAGTAGATCAACACATCCACACACTGTGACTATCAAAATATCACCATTACAAATCTCAGCAATGACTAACAACCAAGCCCAATTCAAGAAACAATAACTACTAAATTTGCATTTACACATAAGCTCCATGCAACTGAGACAGATAATGGCTAGCAAAAGCAGCTGGCAAGAGGTGTTTTCCATCCTTTTCTTCCATCTGTGAGAAGTCCTTTTTGCAATATAAGGCACAGACCATCATCTGTGTGTATCAAGGAAACACAGAGAAGGAAACGCTCAGCTGAAGGTGTAACAGTAAAGACAGCACAACAGATTTCTAAGCTCTCTCCCAAAAATATCCCAATAAAAATCCTCTCTCAGAGTGAGTTTTTCATTTAGACAAAGGACATGGTCTCCAGACACCGCCACTAGCTCAGTCTTTCTAAATGACTGCACAAACAGGTCCGCTTCTGAAATAAGGAGTATCAAATGCATTTTCTTCAATCAGGTGATTTGCTCTGCTAAGACATTTTCAGGACCAACTTCTTTTAAATACAAAAAAAAATGTGGTCTTCTCAACAATCAAACTACAATAAACTGCTTGGTAGAAAGCATATCCTCTTAAATTTGTCTTACATATTATTTAATATACCATTTCGAAGGAAAAGAGCTTTGAGTCATGAACAGAGTACTTAACCAATTCACTAGAAGTTGACAAATTCTAGCACCTGCATATCATTTCTTGTATGCAATATTAACACCGCGTCTTGATTAAAGAGCAGAATAAGAAAGACATCTTCAGCAAACATTCTGATATTATTTTAACATTAATATCTAATCAGAAAGTTTATATCCATAAATAACCATATACGTACATGGCGCATTATCTAATACGTATGTTTTGAGATATATCAAGGCTAAACCATTGCTCAAGATAATGATGCAGTGTTGACTTAAAGTGTGCATTATTTACAAGAACAAGCACCAGCTTCAGAATTTCAAGCTCAATTTTCACTAGATACAATCTAAATTGCATTAAAAAGCACACATATTGTGCTAACAAATAAAACAATTCTTTTTAACCTGTTTTTATATATGAAATACACTCATGTAAAAAAGTATATTTTGCTGATGAGATAGTAAAAAAAAAATCCAGAATGCATTTGAATGAATTTTCAATATGAAGTATATAAAATTATGCTGCCTCTACATCTTAGATGAAGAAGGAAAAAAAATATAACACCAGTGAATTTGATATTGCAAGGAATTTATTTTTTGCTAAAGAGAAGTGGATTTCACAATAAACCATTCTCTTCTTTATTCTGCGCTGCTGTCTGGCAACTCTAATCTGGCATGATGTTTGCAAAAAAAGTCTGTTTTTTCTTTAAAAATGTTTTACAGGAAAGAATCCTGTTAACCCGTCAGTCATCCTTCTATAGCAAAGGATACATTATTACCCAAGAAAGTACAAACAGCAGCATAGGGTTCAAACCTCCAGATCACATGAACTCATCATCCCTTCACCCGCTTTAAATCAAACTGTAATCCAAACTAATTAAAAACTAAACCCAGGGCTGAGAAGAGAGCTTTTTGTTTTGAAGAGAGCTGAGAAGTTTTGTTAACATCTTCTCTTCTATCAGCTTTTCACAACACAGAATTATTCATGTGCAACTGAAAGCCCCTTGCACTCACATACAGTCGGGCACTGCAGCCTTAACGAGAAAGTGATTTTCTTGCTTTAGTAAAAAGGTTGTAGGTACACATTACCCACATACGTAGAAGTCATGGACCAATGGATGCCCCAGCTGTGATCTCAAACTAGATAGTTGTTTTCCAATGAAATGCAGAAACACACAATCCAGACATTTTTGTCTCTTGCAGGAACTATTCCACATGCATCAGCTTCATGGAAAGACCAGCTGAACCTGGAGCATCAGAATACCCAAACTCCAGAAGATGCATCACACTGGCAGGCTGGAGCACCTGGCAGCGCCGGGCTCACCTGCCACTA
Source organism: Pandion haliaetus (assembly GCA_013401275.1). Lineage (NCBI taxonomy): Eukaryota > Metazoa > Chordata > Aves > Accipitriformes > Pandionidae > Pandion > Pandion haliaetus. Next base: position 264,790 of record VYZV01016808.1, on the reverse strand, counting down.
CTCAGCTGGTTCAGAGGAGCAATGCCAACACCCCAGCGATGGATCCAGAGTGAGCCTCTGCTCCCATGCACCCACTTTTCATCCAGCTCCCCACCCCCACCCCCCTCTTACCAGCATGTCCATCAACCTATGGATCACGTAAGTCATAACTAAATTGGTCTCTGAATTGGTAAGTCAGCACAATCCTCTTCTATGGGTACTCACAAAATAGCTTTACAAACAGCTAAAAAGAATCTAGAATAATTCCATTATCATAATACCACACATATCACAACAGTGTGTGGGGCTTCACAACCCTAAGAAACGGCAAAAATAAAAATTAGGCTTTCATGAAAACATTCCTAACCTCAAGGTACTTTTACACTCAGAAGTTTGTTCTCTTCTAAACAATGTTTACAGATACAAAAAGCATCTCAAACACAGGGCATGAATCCTATAGCATAAATCTGTACTCTGATCTCACGTGGTAAGTAAATCAGCATTCAAACAGCTATGTTAGCAATAGCATATGAAAATGAACTACATTCTAGGTATGTGTTGTATTTTGCAGTCTGAATGTCAATAAAGAATTTGGATTCATTCAGAGCCAACAGACCATCCAAACTGGTTGGGCACAAGTTTTTCCTCTTGTGGTAAGTTAAGTAAGTTCGGGGTTTTTCCCTTCCTGGAAAAAGCCAGAAACCTGTGGTTTAGAATTTGAAGTATTAGATAATTCTCAGCTACTGGAAGTTTTAAAAGGTTTTACTTTGAGATCAGAATTAACTAGCTTAATGATCTACTACTATGCTCAGATTTATTTCAGCTAAGAAAGAATTTACCCTTCTCCACCTGCTACTGCTATCATGGCTCAACAGCCACTTCCAAACTGCTATTAAACTATTTATTTTGAGAGGCTAACACTAATGGGATCAAATTTAATATTTTATTTAATATATATATAGAAGGCCCACTTCCAAAAAACTGGAAGCACCAGGTTTACAGTGTAGTCTCACTAGCTCAGCAAGCCCAGGGAGCACAGCGAGACCTATAGCAATAGCTCTCTTCACCCCTACTCAATTCCTTATACTGCCTTACACTGTAGCATCAGTCAGTCTCAGCATCCAGTGAACTAGTAGCTTAACCAGAACACCACAATTCCTTTACATTTAATTTAGAATAGCCATGCTGCAAGTCTTTTTGTGCTTAAGAAGTTTTCTTCTTGCAACATCTTGAAAAATTAGCCCTTCATCCCAAAAGGACAACTGATCAAGAAATGACCAGCAGAATCTCAAAAGTTTGTGGATTTAGGGTTATGAAATACATGGTTTCTTCAAGAAAGAGCCAGTAAAACACAGAACAGGTCTGCAAGCAAAAAACCCAAACCCTCTCCTCTTCAGCAATACCTTGCCTGAAAAAATGTTTAAGAACAAGATACCTCAAGAGTGTAATCCTGAACCATCCACATCGCATGCTGTGTGGAAGTCATAGGAGTTGTCCACTCTCTCCCTCCCCCTAGATGACTAACTCAGCAAGTGTTTCACCAGGGTATTTGGAAAGCAAAGTGCATTACAACAGTCTTAAATTCATCCATTTCACAGAATCTGCTGAAAACACAGGATTAATCCACTGGCTGGGAGGCACGACTGTCCGGATCACTCCTTCAGCAGGTGACCTCCCTGCCTCTGCCCTTCACAGGCTGCTCATGTCTGGAAATAAGGGTGCAGCTCACACGGCAACTAACTAACCCAATGCATCATTACCAAAGAGCACTGTCCCATTTCTCACTTCTGATTGCACTGGTCCCTCTTTTATTCCAGCACCGAAAACATACCTGTTTAGCTGGTGCAAAGAGCTAAAAGCTCCTCCGATTTTTGTTGCCAGCCCTAAACTGGCAGAGCTTCTAATTAGGCACTGTGAGTGACTCGCCACCACCACACCAAGCACACACCGGTACCAGCACAAGAGAAGCAGGGGCTGGCAGCAAGAGCAAGACCTGCCCCAGCATCAGCATCTACAGCCTTCACATTGCCTTGGCTACACCACTGAAAACAAACAGATCAAAGCAATGAGGTAGGACAATGAAGGGTTGAATCAGAAACACCACTGGAANTATAAACCTTTCAAATTCAGGAAGTCCAAACCATGCTGTGATATAATTGGTAACTACAAATTTTAAGGTGAAAAGCTGCTTAAAACCACAGCATCTTTGATCTACCAAGTTCCTTAAAAGATTGCATCAACCACTAATTACCTCCTGTAAACACGTTTTCTATGTTCTCTCTGCAAATTGTCTTGCTTCAACTATCAATTTTGGCTTTTCCTGTAGCTTTCTTCTTTCCTTGTTTTCTAAATTGGTATCTTTCTCTTATTTAAGTATTTCTAAGCAACAGCAATGTCACCTTTTCACCTTCTCTTCCATAAACAGTTTGAGCTTTAAATCACTCGCTGAAGTGTCTCCCAAACTTGAATCACTCTAAGATTTTATTGAAAACACTCAAAATGCTGAACATTTTTAGAAACATGAACATTAAAACAGGACACAAACATTCCTATAGCAACCACATTGCTACCAAATGCCAAAACAGCATCACTTTAGTAAGTTCAGGCAATATTTCCCCCAACTATAAAACTCAAGAAATTTTTAGGTTGTTTAACCACAGAATCAGTGACAACTGCCTTAAAAATCAGACAAAGTCATATCCTCTTAGACTAACACTAGACAGAATTCAAAGTGGGGTAGAAGTGGCAGAAAAAGAACAGTGACATGTAGAACAACATGAAAAACTTTGGATTCGTGTGTCTGATGGATAAGTCCCAATTAAACAAAGAAAAGTTTCCAGCTCTCTACTTTTGCTTTTATCACCCTAGCACTCTCTAATCAGCCTTTTTGCTCCTCCTCATACCCAAAATAAACCAAAAGTCAAAGTAATAGCATCAGATAAAACATGAGGGGTTTTTTTGCTGCTTCCACTACAAGTAAACACCAGAGATGCCATTTATGAAAGTATAAAGCAACCCAAGGATGGTAAAGGAAAAATATAAAATATGCATTTACGTATAAATATTTTACATGGGTGAGATAAGGCCTTAATAGTCAAACTGGGGGCATTTTCAGGCACAATTTATTACATTTCATGCAACTTGCAGAAGGTTTTCTATTTCATATAAATCCCTGAAGTACCATCTTTATGAATACAAGCAAAACACATCCCTTCATGCCCATTTTATTTGCCTTAAATTCTGGTTTTGGACAGTTTCAAGTCAAAATCAATGTTACACTTAATATACTCTACAAAAACAAACAGATTTTTCTTCATGACTGCTAACAGTAACTTTTATAAACTTTAAAACAGTGTTTGGTTTAATGAAGTCCTAGTGATTGATTTTCATAATTGAAGCTGACAAGGCTCGAGGATGACTCCACTGCTGGAGGTTTCAGCAGATATCCTCGTCCCTCTGCTGAGCAGGTGCAGAGCAGTACAAGCCTTTTCCATAAATTACACAAAATGGGAATATCGGTGTTTCCTAAAAGCTCTTCCTCCAAGAGGACAGCCACTGCAGCACGAGCCGTTATTTCCCCCTTGACGGTGTTCTGGGAGATTTGTAGAAAGCTTTTCCTTACGATCTTGAGTCCACAGTGAATCAGTGACTAAGCAGAACTAAGCTAACAACCAGGCTTTTCCACCACCATAAAACCTCTCCTTCCTTCTCCTTGCCTTAGCATCTTTGATGGAAGCTGAGCAGTTCAGCTTCCTGCCACCGAGCTCTCAGTATGCTGCCTACTGGTAATGATGCAACAAGGGTGACGGGCATCTGTCCTGTTCTGGTGGCAGCAAACATCCTTCCAGCAGCAAAGAAGAGCATGCCCTGCATTACAAATTTGTACTACGAACATTTACAAATCTGCCAGAGGAACAGGATACTGGGTCACAAAGCAGGTCACCTGAAAACTCAGCGTTATGCAAAACATGAGCTGCGTGCCTTCGAAAGTCATCCAAATTACTTTACTTTTTTACATACAAACAATTCCCCTGGGGAGAAAGAAATCACCTTGTCAAAATAATGCAGGCTACTGAAAAAACTGTTTAATCTGGTTTAGGTCCACTAAAGCAAGTTACAGTCTTCCTCTTAATACAACATATCTGTCAGCCACAAGCACCACAGTGCAGGAAAATTTTTTTTTTTTTTTTTTTACTTGCAGTATCCAAAGGACAAATACCCAACTATAACATACTGAGCATCCCACCTGGAAATTTCAGGTGTCTGTGACACCTACACATGTTTTCATAGCTTTGTTTTAGAGCACAGGCTGAGCCAAGAAGGGATCACCAAGCTGCAGCAGTGCTGGCAGGCATGTGCTTTATATCTGGCTGCAGACACAAGGAGTATCTGCAGTTACTGGCCACGTAGGCAGGACTCGGATATTTATACAGCTGCATCACAGAGAAGTTTGAGCTGAGACAGGCAACGCAAAGAGGAGAATGCTCGAGTTGTGTCGACACATCCATTCACACCATGGCAAACACCACACGCAGTCCCGCACTGCTGCAAAGTGGAGACATCTGCTCCTGCAAGGTGCCCACCAGCACAGCCGGCAGAAGCCATGCGCTGCTGTCCTCCCCTGCAGCGGCTCCCAAATATGCATCCCAGAGCCGGTGGTGGCACTGCCTGATGGGCTGGCGTGGGGTTTGTTTGCTTGTTTAACAGAGGGCAGGTTGTCTTTCTTTTTTTGCTAAAGCCTCCATCATCCATCCCCATGCAGAGCAAGGTTAATGATGATGAATAAGATCCTTCCCAAAACGTTTGTGCCAGGCACAAAGCAGGAAAACATCAGCACAGCAGGGAAACATTGCTTCACTACATCAGTGGTGGGATCTTACCAAAAACCCTTCCCCAGATGCCCAGATCTGCAGCTGTGGGAGTGTTTTGGTAAAACACCACTGCCACCTTCTCAGGACCAACTGCGGCGAGCACAGAGGCGTTCAGGACCTCCTTTACTCCTCCTTACCCTGCTGTACAACCCAGGGTAGATCTACGACGGACACACTCCAACAGCCCAGCTAGTCACCAAGTCCAACAGCCACAATGCAGACTCCTTTGGAGAACACATGGGAAAGCCACTTTGAATGACTTCTGACAATGCTGACATACTTCCTTACACGTTTTAAAATAGCTAACGCATAAACAGAAAAACCTCACCCTTAATTGAAGCATTCTTTAGTAGTGCTGTTCCACACAGATTTAGAAATCCTCTTGCACTGTATCAAAGACACATATCTCCTACTGTTTGCATCACCTAATGTCCATACAGTGTTTTTCAATTGCAATTCATTATATAAAGATAACTACTTTGTCAGCAGTGCAGATATTTTAAGATACTGACAAGGAAGGCTTCCTTTGCAAGCAAGGAAGTTTTACTTTAGCAAGTATCAATACTGTTTCAAGCTCTCCTGTGATAGTCGGAACTGACCCCAAATATGTGCTTCCTAACCCAGTTTGCTAAACTCCGTGGAACATGCTGAAATCCACAGCTGTTTATAGCTGCAGCATTATGCATCTGACAGTTTTATTTGTGTAACAGTTTATGCTTTCATTATGTTCTGTCACTTGCTACATGGAATTTGTGTTTAAGAGGATTCCACTGTATCATATCTAAGAGGTTTACAACAAAGTCCAAATAGCTGAACTCACGGATATACTGTCACTAGATTTAAGGGTTCACAGTAACTTCTTGTAGCCATATTACAACATTAGCCATCTTTTTGTGAGCAGATTCATCCACAAACAATACACAATGCTACAGAAAAATTACCTTCAGGATTGATTAAATGAAAAATCAATACATAGTATTATTACACCTGCCTTCCCATCATTCCATTATATATAAAAACCGTAAGAAACAACCAGTTTTCACAAGTTTATTCCCAACTGTTAAAAAAGAGCACAGAAGGACATTTCCTTCCAAGCCTACCAGTTAATTAACTGTGCCAGGAGCTGAACAAGTGGCAGAACTACAGCTTTCAGTAAAAGCACATAAACAACTAGTGACCGAGATGCCAAGAAGTAACTGGAGTAAACAAGAATCGCAACACNGGGTACAGGGAGGAGAGAAAATAGGCTAAACATGGAACATGTCAAGGGCAGTAAGGCCAACATGCTATGGCAAACCTTCTCTACATTTAGCAAACCTACATTTGCCTCCCTATGGCCAGGTAGTCCTTTTCACCATTCTGCATAGATCCTCCTCATGAGGCTTCTACCTCAGACCCAGCAGCTGGGGCACCATCTTCAGCAGTACATAGACAGATAAGTTATATTCAATCACCTTTGCTCAGTCATCCTGATTGCAAATACCCCATCCTTGGGAAAGGATATTTATAGCCCCAAACTTTTTCTTTTTGCTCCAATTCACCTTATCATTCATTCTGCTGCTAAATTAAATAGCTGTCCACCAGAAATTCCCCACTCATGCAAGCACTTATATGCTGGCAGTAATTAAGTCATCTCTGAACCTTCTTGGAAATAAGCCACCAACAGCAAGTACAGAAGCTCAGGTAAGGCAGGCTCTATAAACCCCATGCTATACCATACTTTTTTTAAACCTTTTCAGATTTTTAACACATTTTCTAAGAATAAGTATCAGAAATGTACAGCTTTAAAAGAATGCACTCTTACATCAGCTCCCTTCCAGGTAACACCATCACCTCTCTGCCTGCAGCATCACCCTATCTTACAGTGCACACCAGAGACAGGCAATCACAGCCGTCAAGTTGAAGATGCACGCTCAGCCAACGGCTCGCCATACGTCCTGCTCCAGTGAAGTAACTGCTCTGCGCTACGCTGTTCCCCAGGCAATAATCATGCTCCACTCTCTGCAAATCTACTTGACAGAAAGCTTCTCTTAACTACAGATGATTTCAGTAATGAGTTATTTCAGCTCATGTAACTGTGGTCTGTGGTGGAAAAGTCAAGCCAAGCTATGTCACAGCTTGTGTTAATTTCCACTAATGAGAATCCCAACAGTTGCAACAAATGGATCCATCCACAAACTGAGAAACTAAATATTTGGAATTACTTCCATGAAAACAATCTTTAAACCATGGAGGAAAGAAAGTCTGCAAACCACAAAGAAAGACTGTCATCCAGCAGAGACATGTTTCACACATGAAGAACAGGGAAACACATCCGCAGCACAACTTGCACCAAATATTAGACAAGTAGTGGAAGCTGAAGTTTTAAAACAAGCTCCTTGTGCACTGCAGAGATGAGGAAAGCCTTTCTATTTAACTAGGAAGGACCAGCCCGTCTCTACCTTGAGGGGATCCCACCATAAAGCATAAAATAAATGCTAGACATCATTGTTCTGGGCTTAACAAGAGTGAACTCTCCAGGGATCTGCCTAAGGGGAAGGAGAGGTAGTGACTCATGTCTCCAGCCACTGAGTCTTTTATTTTACCATCATCTATCCAGCTCCTCACTGGCTTCAGCTGGGACACACAGTACTGGTGCATACTTCCCAGCTGCTCGGCAGGCAGCATGGCTGCTGGGGAGTTGGGTATGAAAGACAGAGTCCTGGATCACAGCAAGCTGCATGAATGCCACCCCTGCAGAAGTACCCATCTATTCTACCTCTTCGCCTTCTCCACTTTGTCATCCACTGTCTCACCATGAGGGAAGACCAGCTGAACTGGGAGCCTACACCTAGAAGTTGCAGCAGATTATGAAATGACAGTGCTCTCCACACCGGCTGTGAGGTACAACACTGCTAGGACCAAGGACGCTAATGAGAACTTGGAGGAACCAAAGTTCACCCATGATTTGTTGCCTGCTCAAGTGTGACCATAAAATGAAACCCTCACACATCAGAAGACTGACCTCATTGTGCACTGTGTTGGACTAAATGGGTACGAGGTTCAAGGCAACGTAAGTAAAACCCATTCCACAGAGGTGGGGGATGTAAGCTAAATATAGACTCCAGAGAAAGTGCTGAGTTTTTTATGGCATCTCTGTCCGAGAGTAAATAGTTACGGTATGCTACCTAGCACTCGTGATCTTCACTAGTGAACTTTTATCCACTTTAACTGATAGAAGTTGCATTACAAAACAAAATACTCCTAGAAAAGGTGTGGATCTGTAAAAGCCAACCACTTAAGTTGTTATTAAGTATTCATAAGGCAAGATGCAGTGGATGAGCCTGTTCATATACTCCAAACGTGCAATGTGTATGATAATTGGGATTTGGCACACTAAAAATAAGGTTCCAAGCCAATTTTTGCACTTTTGAAAATTCCTTCCTCACTACTTCCACAGAAACTGCATATATTAAAGTCTTAAGATGCAGAAAGAGCAATAAAGCCCTTCACAGCTAGCAACTGAATTTGCAGAGCACTATATCTGATCTAACCCTGATGTCAAAGGCTCAAGCTTTCCAAAGCACATTCTATTCAGACTGAAGCTTTCCAATATTACTTTTATTTCTTTAATTTGCTCTATTCCTTTAAATTTAAGCAAAGTTAGATTTGATGATTTAAGAAGAAAGCTCAGGGTGAAGACTGAAAAAAATTTTTAACAATTTTGTCCTGGTTCTTTCCTTACATCTGGGTAGGAATCTCTATGACAAGCTTATCTGCATTACCGATGCTTGATTTAGCTGTCAGAAGCCTGGTATTTCTTCTTCCTGCATACTTTTTGTAGCATAATCATCTAAAGAGCCTTTTAAATATTCACCTATTGATCTGCTCCACTTATTTACTTCATTAATGACATCCTATCACTTTTTCACTTTTACAGGTAAATAGGCATCTGGCATTTTAAAACACCAGTCCCATATTTCCTGGAGAACGCACTATTAATTCAGGAGTTTTGCTGAGCCCTTTTAGAGCATTTCTTTTGCATTCAACAGTTACAGCTGCCTTATATCAATCCCAAAACTGGGTCATCCAAAAGCGTTTATGAAGCATTTAGCAAGCACTAGCAAGCAGAATTACATCCAACCCATGACGTTTCATGAGTAATTGAAACAGCCAGGTAACTTAAACATGTAACATTTCATCAGACCGTTGTTGAAAAGACGTTAATACTGATTTTTCTCTCAGTAGCCAGATCATTTCTTCCCCTTTAGTTCATCTTCATAAATCCACTAAAGTCTAAATGCAGAAGAGTGGATTTAATCAGATAGCCAGCAATGCACAATTAACTTACTGTTCTCTATGTCAGTTCATGATTTAGTGACATGATGCTTTGAGTGACAGAAGTGGAAAAGAAAAAGGAGGAGGAAGGCAGGGGGGGAGAGAGAAAAAAAAAGAGTTGTTTTGTTTTAAATAAAGACAAAAAAATTCTCACCACAGCAATAAATAGAGCCCCTGAAGTTCCAGTTTCTAAAACTGTTTTCACAACAATTCTTTCTACAATACAAATCACTACCATGGTGTTACACAGACTTGTTTATGGCACTTCCAAAGGCTGATACAAATGAACATGAGAAATGCATTCAGTAACCCCTTTTATCATGGTTACGCTGCAGAATGGCTGATCTCTTCACGCTTCTCACTGAAACATTCACTGTCATTAGACATCAGTCCAAGTTGGGCATCTCCTCCAGTAATGCCAAGACTTCTCCAGCTTATCCTCCTCTTCCAAACACTTCTAGTTGGTTTCAACACAGATTTTTGTTTAAATTTTAGATTTGGATTTATAGAGCCTCAATTAAAAAGGCACAAAGCATAAACTTCAAAGATTTTGGAAAGGGGACATTTGCCTCTTGCAAAATTCTGTTTAATACATGATGGCAGCTACTGCTATCAACAGAAATCTGGGAGTTATCACGCACCTTTTCTTGACATTTGAGAGTCACCCGGTGGCTAACGATAAAACGTTGATTCATGACCTGTAGACTCTTCTTTATTGGAGGGCAAAAGTCCCCGTAGGCAGACATTGAGACAGCAGAGCATACTTGCAATTTTCTGTAGTCTCTTGAGAAAGCATATTCTAGAAGTTGCAAAGGCAAATCTGCATAAGCTTGGCACTCTCATATGCAATTTTCATTCAAACTAAAGATTATAGAAGAGAATAAAATGCCATTTTAAAAGCTTGCTGTTTTCTCTAACAAAATGGATGCCACTTTATTACAGAAACTAGTTTTCTTCTTCAAACCACAGAGAAACTGTAAGCACAAATGCCTGTTGACTCTCCCAGCACTTCTGGTGCCCTACTGAGAAAACTGAGTTATTGATAAAACAGGATTTAGAGCAAGATTTGCACCACTGGAAAATTTTACTATGCTTCTGAGCAAACAATTGTCTTCTCATTGTAATAAAAAGCTTTCAGTTGTGAATGTTTAAAAGGATGCTGTGAAACAAGTTATATAATTGTTAAGTATTTCTAGAAAAAAACCAAACCACCCAAAAATATTAAATCCTCTCTTTGCAAACTGAACATACAATCCAAGTGAAATTCTCCATGGTAGTGATTTTGTAATTCAGTAATAAGGACCATCTAAATCTATAGAAATATCCTTTTCTTCTGGAGAAAAAAAAGTCTGCTACTTGTAAAAGTTAATGACTTGATGCAGCCTACCTAAACAACACAATTAAAGTAAAATGCCTCTTAAATAGAAATAAAAGAATGCAAGTGGCCTTTGTCAACTTTAAGACAACTCAGATGGCAAAGCTCAGTTGAATTTTTCAGCATTGCCATTTCCTAGGTCAGTGCTGTGACCAGACTGAGCTCCACTTTTCATGCCATGTCAGAGCTTACTATTATTAAGAGCAAGTTATTCCTTAATAAGTAACAGCTACACTGTAATATTAAATCTCCCATAGAATCACGTAAATGGCTAATTGCTGATTCCTGTTTTAATAAATCTGTTTCTATGTGGTCTGCACACTGACTTACAACTAAGGTCTAGGATGCGATTGTTTAAGTTTTTGCCTCTCAAAGTGGCTTCTCTAATACTCACCAGAATGCTGACCCAGCACATCTGTATAGGCTTCAAGAAGCATGTGGCTACACAAAAAGAGAGCATGCACTAGCTCAGTCCTTGCTGGAGCCTGGCAACGCAGCTGCAGAAGACCCTAGCCACATCCCACACACCCATTACTCCCTTTCTCCCACTGATGCATCCACTTGACTGCACACTATCTAGATCAACTGAATTGCCTTGTGATCTAGTACATCCTTTCCCCATTTCTTCCCCCACCTCTCAGAAACCCCAGTGGACACCAGGAATAAACATGCCTCCCTCCCTGTAACTTCTGTTCCCAATGTCTTCAGCTTCAGGTGGACCCAGGAGCAGGGCAGAAAAGGCAACTGGAGCTGAACACAGGTGGGAGGGTGGACAATGCTGACAGATCACATGAAGAACAGACAATAGGATGGGACTAACAGCAGGAAAGAATTGAAAAATATGTTGAGGGACAAGTAACTAAAAACCCTAAAAATAAATTCATGATTGATGAATCAGTATTCCTCGGCTGCTCAAACAGCCCAGAACCACACTGGCCAAAGTGTGACATGATTTACTATCACCTGATACTCTTGATTAGAAAGTTAACATAATGAAATACAAGGACAGCATGTGTTATTTGGATTACAAACTCACTGAGACACCTACAGCTGTAGTAAATTGGGAAACACCAGGAAGAGCAATGTTTGTTTGTAAGAAATTCAGCAAAGGTGACTCAGTTACAATATCCAAGCAGCAAAAGTGGACCATATAGAGGAGAAAACTTTATGCAGAAACCACAACTAGATGCTGAAGCTAGTCCAGCTGAAAATGGAAAAAAAAAAAAAGTTTGCCTTTCTAATGCTCTCAGTGGTAGATTCACCAATAGAGCAGGAATTTCCTCCTCTCTACACCTTCAACTTGAGCTAAATGTCTTTTAGGAAATTGTGTATTAACAAAGTCAGAGTTAGCACCTTGGACTACATGAAAGATATTAGTTTGCAATACACATAAAAATCAGAAAAGGCATCTACAACACCATTCCACCTTAAAGTACCACATGGATAAAGGATAAGAATCTACTACTGCTAGTAGCTACTCTTTGTTCACCATGAACTGTGAACTACTGTGATTCAACCCTGATGACAATCTGCATAGGATTTAGTATACTTACTTGTAGTGGAACTATTACTTTTCCTCCAAACTTACTTTCTCTGTAAATCAAGAACTACACAGCATTATTCCTTATATTACACACAGAAGTTATTCAAAACAGGAAAAATTCAAAGACAAATATTAAAAACATGAGTACATTCCAAAATTAGAACAGTCCAGACAGAATAGTCCAGCTTCTTCTGGATATGTTTCCTGACCTAAATGTACTTGCCAGGTACCTTTCCTTTCACAAAACCATGCCACAGTCAGTGAACAAAACAGATGATACTCATGCTTAAATCCTCAATGCTTAAACTGAATGCTTGAATTTTCAACCCTGATGTTCTTTTAACATAGCTGGTTTACGAAATTTGCAGCATGGCACTACATCCTCTGGGGAAGAAGAAAGGCAAAGCAAATTAAGGTACAATTCTCTAAGCTAACTAGGAGCCTGAAATCAGTAATAAATCCACTTCCTGACAAAGATGATTAAATGATGCTCTGCAAATTACTAGTAGCATTCCTCTTCCAAAACCAATGTGGTGATAGTGGCATGCTATGACAACGCTGATGGATGTCAAATGCTTGACGTTAAAAAAACACTGGTATTCACATTGTGGCCTTCAACTCTTAAGATAGTTCACTTTTAACTGATAACAGAAAAAAGTACACTTCTTTTGGTCTCCTTTCATACCAGGCTTTTTTGAAGGAGGGTAAGACAAGGATAGGTAGAAAAATCTTTTTTAAAAAAGTACAAAGAAACAAACATAATTTATACCTGAAAGGTTGCTTTTCAAAGAAGTATCTGTAGAAAAATTTAAAATAGCCTTGTCTATGAAAAAAGTAGTATGCACTAAGCAATATTAGACTCTGGGTTTGTATCTAAAATTATGGCTGGGACTGTTTCATGAGCCCAGCATGTCTAAAACAATGTGTCTCATCACATCATGTCTCCTCTCTGCATCAAGTGCGCCAGAACAGTCAAAATCCACGGCACCACCTGTGTCACACACAAAAGAAAACACAGCTCCTTGCTAGTACCTGGTAACTCAAGGTATTGCACTGGAAAAAAAACCAAAACATGGATGTTAAACTAGATAGATGAGGTGGCTCTAACAACATGTGCACACCTGCAAGCAGGGTCCCAAATCTGTCTGGGTAGAAAAACCATGGAAAAAACCTACAGTAATTATTCCTTTTACTGTGTCATTGAGAAACTGACAGACCCATATTAATTCCCAGTCAGAACTTGTTTCTGTGTGACTGCAAGATTTTTCTCCTCATAAGCCTGTCCAGTCACAAATTTCAGTTTCTCTAAACTTTGGGCACCAAAGACATCCTGCAGCAATGCATTTCACAGCTTAAGCTACACATAGGATGAAGTATTTCATCTTAAACCTGATAGTGACCTTCAGTCCTCAGGTGAGGAACAGAAAAACAAGTGTGTCCCCCTCTTTACCTTTCCCCTCTCTGTTAGGACTTTGTCAAGTTTAACACGGATCTCCCTTGCCCCCAGGTTCTTCTCTGCTGAAGATCTGGGAAGACAGCTGGTCATCCTTGCTGCATTTCTCTGAAATTTTAAGTTCTACTAAGTTCTTTCCTAGGCAGAGGACTAAAAACTGACCATCATTCAAGGCGTAAGACACACCACAGACTAAGACAACAATGCAATTATGCCTTCATTTTATTTTCTATTCATCTTACAGTAATTTGTAAAATTGTTTTCTTTTTTGATCACTGCTGACCACACCAATGATCAGTAGACTACTGTGCAAAGACACTGAAGGCTTGTCACTTTCATCATATAAAACTGGGTCTGGCAAAGCAGAGAAGAATCCACTTGAGAAAATATCTTAAAAAGAGTCCTTGATGAATACAGTCTTGCTCTCAATAGATACAATCTTGGTGAGAAAATTATGTCTAAATACACACTTTAAAAGTAGCTTAAACTCTACTGGACAAAAGTTCTTGGCAGACTGAGTCGAGAGCAACACAAAAACATTTTTAAAGGTCGTTGGTGCTACTAAATCAAACATAAGTGGAATGCTGCAAGGTAAATGCTTTGAGTCAATGCAATGAGCAGCCTACTCCTTGTTGGGTTTTGAGGACGGAGCAGCGCTAAATGCCACCTAGGCAAGGGCAGTCTCCTTGATCAATGCAGATAAAGTTCTGCCCAAACTAGTAATACCAGATGCAGAACACAGGATGAGAAGAAAACTGTGTCTGTATTTTGAAAATTTATTTTGAAAAAGTTAGTGCTGACACATTGCCACATACCTTCAAATTTCTACAGATTGAAGTCTGAGAGCATTTTTTTCCACAATACAACTCTCAGTTTTCTTACATTTACAAAAAAACATTTGTAAGCAAGACTTCATTATATTTCATCTTTTTTCCACATATGAACGATTTTGGAAAGAAAAGTCCAAGAAGACTAAGGCATCCTCCAGCACAGAGCTCAGTGAAGCAGCTGCGACACTATTACTCACTGTCTTGCCTGTGGTGAAAACAATGCCACAGCTATGCCTCGGTGGGCAACAAAGGAGTTCATTCCTCAAGGGTTATTCAATTATTTGTGTCTTGGCTGAGTCTGCAAACTCAGAAAGCAGGAGACGAGTTAATGTTCACCAGGACAGCTGAAACGTAACATTGATAGGTGCCTTGTTTAAGAAGTGGACCAAGGGCTCCTAAAATTTGTTTCTCAATCCACAGCATGGTCATTTAAAGAGAGAAGAAAACAGGAGAGCAGTGTAGGAACTGAGCAGAGAGAATGCTCCTCCAAGTGCCAGCAATCTCTGACTCATGGATCACTCCACAGAAGTCTACAGATTTTTCTTCCCTAGTCATCCTGTCATCATAAACAGATTTTTTTTTCATTAAAAAATATGCCAGGTTCAGACATTTTGCTGCTCCAATCCAAAAACTCTTACCCAAGTAACATTCCCAGTTCCTAATCTCTTCTCCCCTCACAGTTTTTCCTTTTATTGTCCACCCATCACTGGATTTCTCAGAAACTGCAGACTCCCCGTTTAATGTCTCCCTTACAATGACAAATGAAGAACTAATTTATTCCTATTCCCTATTTATAAGCCACCCAGAAGCAAGGTCAAAGCAGCTCCCCAGACATCTGCTCACGCTGCATGCGGTGCAAACACAGCAGCAATGCTGCCTGATAAACTACAGCCCTGGTCTTCTAAAGTTCCCTTGCTCCAGTCACCCCATCCCCAGAAAGACAGAAAAGGTCTCAAAATAGTTTTTCTTACTAGCACAGCAACACTTACGTTTTTGGATTTCATGACGTACTGAAAAACACAAACTTTCTAGTTTGGAAGGGAGATAGGAAAAAGCCAAGACACCAAACATGAGATGGAGAGCTCTGACATCCCCTTCTTGCTTGGGAAGCAGAGAGAAGCTGCCACTTCCCCATGGAGCACCCAGACCTACCAAACCACTTAAATCTCTGGGTGAGAGATCATCACTGAGGCACACAGGGTGGTGAATGAAAACTAGTTAGTTCTCCCACTTAAGAGCCACAACTGATGCTCAAGCTCAATTCTTTCTTAAGTTATGAAGTGGCAACAAGGGAATTACTTCTACACGAGAGGCTAAAAATGAGTCCATGAAGGGTCCACTCTGTGCTCACTACAAATGCCATGCTGGAGCATAGCTTTTCTCGTCCTCTTACACCGTACAGATAAACCTGCATAATCTCCTACCCCTCCTTGGCGGTTATGCTTTCTTTCATAGACCAAAACACAACTAACCCTGCAGTTCCTCTCGTCTCTTTTCCTCTTCTCAAGCTTTTGGGAGATCAGGAGACGTCACACTGTTCAAGTAGCTCCATCTAAAAGAACATCGTCCGTAACACCTGTGAGTTCCCATCTTGCCTGTAATCAGGACAGGAGAGGGAAGAGAGCGGTTCTTCTGAATTTCACCCCTTCCAGACAATTCAAGCAAAGTACTACTCTCAGCAGCACAGAAACTGGCACTTCCCAGGCATTTGTCCATACTGATCAAAGGTGCTTGGGCTTTTGATACTGTAGTGAATGCCACAACTATGTACCAGATGACACAGCTGTATGACCAGGTTACTTTGAAGTTCCAGAGACCTAATTCTCCTATCATTCCTCAGACACTAAGGGCTATTGTTTCTCCCATCTGTTCTCTACTTTCAGCAAGCAAAGGCTGAAGGACAGCAAAAGCCGTATGTTGAGGCAGATGATATAAAAAGGCTAAGCTCATCGCTAATCACTGGTTAAGAAGAACTGAGATACAAGTGTCTAGACTTGTTATACTGTCATTTCTCTTTGCAGTCTACTTAGTAGGTACATCCTAATTTATCAGCAGTCTGTTTAGACTGTCTTGTGTGCTCCAGTCTTCATCTAATAAGTAGCCATCCAAGCCACATTCTGCCAATTCTCACAATTTGCTTATGTCGCCCACTCTTCTTACATAGGCAGCTGCTAAATCCTCAGTGTCGACTCAACTGAAAATTACAAACTCCTTCTGGATAGCACTGCAGGTCACTAATAATTATTCTTTGACTGTAAGAGCAGTCTTATAACAGAGGAATTGAAAATAATTCAATGTTTTGTCATTCAAGTTTATTCTCACATTTCTGCTGTAACCCTTCTTCAATTTACTTAGAGTATACGGTAATTTTTAACTACAGGTTTGGACAACAAAAAAGCAAGATGAATCATTCTGGATATTTAAAGCCTACAATCAGACAGCTTGAGTCTCCTTGTATTTTGCTACAGTTCTCAAGCCAGAGTTTTATTTTCTACTTATCAGCAGGAACACTTTTATAGGGAGCTCTAATTCATTTAAACATGCAAAACACTTGAAGATTTGGGAATTTCTTATATTCTACAAAGCTTTAAAGGTTCTTGTTCTTCCCTCTTCATTGATTTTTGCTTTCTTGTAACTGCATACCCAGAATTAGAGGGCATTAGAGCTAACCTGGGAAGATAGCACATGTATATAAATGTATCATGTAAAAATAAAACTGGGCAGATGCATAGGAAACACCCTGCAGCACGTATTACCCTTGTTTTCCTCATCACTGCATGGGTAACATATGTCTACTGGTACAGTACTTCAGAAGCCAGGACCACTCTCAGGGATAAACACAGGCCATACTGTTGGAGAAAAGATGCTTTGGGCAAGTTAGCCCTTTCACTTTAGCTGCTCTCCATTAAGTCACCAGCTGAGTTGTATGTTGGAGCAACGCCGAAAGTAACTTTTAATTTGTACTGCCTATAACTCACAAGATGACACAGCTACAAATATTCAGTTTGTATAAACAGCCTTAGATCAAGCAAAACTTGCTGGAGAGTTGTCTCAGGTTGGATAAATCCATGAGAGTGATCCATGTTTCCTGTTTTTTTTTTTAAACATAGCTTCGAAATACATTACAGTAGCAGCATTTTACACACACACGTAACACTCCAGACTATTGTTAACACTCAAGTTGTTGCTTCGTTATGCGCCACAAAATGAGCTTCTCGAAGAATTCAAGAAATTACTGTACACACGGAAACAGCAGCAATCAGGTAAGAGTCACATAAGAGCAGAATTTCAACCATGACACCCAGTGGTCCAGTCTACAGCTAAACACCTTAAAAAAAGTACACAACTCCCATAGCCTGTCAGAACAATTCATGTTGATATAACAACACTGTCATATGTCAACACACTGGCTTTTTAGATAGCAATGATGAACAGCCTGCATCAATTCCAAGTGATACAACATCGAACTGCACATCTCCAGCTTGTGAGTTCTACATCAAAATCTATCTCAAATATGAAATCCAAAATGCAGGGATTAATGATACATCCCATAGGATTCCCAAAGTGCTCTTCCTGACCTTTACAATCATGTTAGTGGATTCCCCTTTACTCCTCCCTTTTAGAACAGCTGAAATTTCTCTCCTCCTCCTTTTCTATAGCTGGTGATAATCCCCTCTGAATGCATTATTTAACACCTAGCTGGTAGGTGACAGGTGCTACAATGCAAGAAGATTAGCACAGTGAGGTCCTTTTATAGAGAAGTCACCACCAGCCAAGTACAACAGCAATGGCTCTGCCTACGCTTATCAAATCGCTTACCATCCATGTGTGCACCTGCATCTTTCACACATGCATAAACATTTATGTTAAGGGGCTGTGCATCGATATCTATCTTCCCACAAGGGCAACAGATGTATGCTTGGGCAAACAGACTGCCATGGGCTGGTCCACCTCCTGGGTGGCCTGACATCCCCAGGGTAAGGATGCTGAATTCTCAACAGTAGCACCACATGAACCTTTTCAAGTCCTGCTGCTTTCACACTAGCATGCCTGACAAGACAGTTAAGAGTCTTTTGACAGAACTAAGGCATATAAAAACCCAATCTGAGATGGCAAGTCATGAAATGGCAAGTAAGAGCCAAGATTAGACAAAGCATCAACCGAACAGCAGGTATCTGAATCTGCAAGGGCAAAACCAGCAAGAATCAACCACACGACTACAGACAGAAATACTAAAGCATTTTCCCTGAATTTCAGTCTAACCCGGAGTAATTCTTACCCTGGAGTTACTTATCACCTGACACAGACTGACTTGTGGCCCCAAGGAGTCTGTAGAGGTTCTACAAAAGAAAGAGGGATGCAAAGAGCAATAGGAGAAGAGGAATAGGATAGGATCAAACAATCTTCTTTCTCTTTCACTTCAACTTTTCTGAACACATAACTAGTAAAAGTCAGCTAAGCCTACTTGTTATTCAGTTTAGCAGTCATTATCTGATTCTCTGTTATCTGTCACAACACAATAAACCATACCTCCATCTCTTGCCATGCTCAAGATACCTTCTCAAACCTCACCTCCCAGCAACCATAACACATGATGAACGCTGTTGGTTGAGCAAGTCCTTCCTCTGAAAGAGTCAGACACAGGATGACAGACAAGGAGAGACTGTGCTTTCTTTCACTAAGACTTGGCAGAGGAAGATAGCAAAAACCATCCTCTGAAGTTCACTACAGCTGACCTTACTGATTTCTAAACCAATCCCAACAAAGTACCTGTTGAAACAGAGACACTCATTTAATGTGAAAAAACAAAAACCCAGGAGATCATGATTTTAACCTTTCCAATCCCAATTGCCCTTCCTATCACTCTGGATGGGATTCTTCACTTTTGTGCCAAAAGACCCCAGAGCCCATGATGTTTTACACTTCAATGGTCATGTGTTCCCTATTATCTCCTACTGACCAAATATAACGAGAGTACCTGCACTGTGAAAAGGAATGTTACCAGAGCTCCTTTAGCATCAAACCTCTCCGAAATTAGTTCTTTACATTCATCTCCTGTGTACCTGGGGCCTTCCACGAATACAAAATTACAGCATGAGATGCCTAACCACTTGGACTTTCAGCTTCTCCCAGGTATCAAACTGGCTTCGCTGCACTCGTTAAAATGTAATGTCAGCATGAAAAATATTACACAGGAGAAGCTGTACTCTATTATGTGGGAAACTTTTGCTTTCAATTATGCTAACTATCACAGTGAAAACATGCAATTAGTAACACATCCTATAGATATTGTTAAGCAATGTGTGGCAGTGAAAAGAGAATTCAATTAGAGAGAGTGGCCCACAGCAATGAAGACTGCAGGAAAAAAACTGTACCCCCACCTCAGCAACCTCTAAGGTCACTGGACAGGCTTTTGCTGCCAGAAACATGGTGGTAAACAACTGGAACTGCTCCTCCAGCAGACACACTATTCCACAGCGAGAGTTGGTTTTACCGGCTCCACTTTGCAAGCACACCAATTATCCCACAATAGGGATGGTTACCATGAGGAGCTATTCCAGAACACTCCCTGGTCAACACAGACAAGTCTTAATCCAGCTTCAGCCTCAAAACCAAAACGGAAACCCAGGAACCCTAACTTGCCTGGGGAGCAGAGGTTGCTTATTCCTTAAATAAAAGAAGCCAGACTACCATAAAAAAAAAGTTTCCAGCAACCCATGTAAAATCCTCAGCTGTGTTTGGGAATCATAAAAAAACATCATGGAAAGCTTTCAAAATGTAATTCTCATTCCACACTTGAGACCGTAAACCTCCCAGATTTATCAGAGACACCAGCATCGTGCCAAGCACTGCCCGAGAGACGCAGCGCCTTCCAAGCAGAATGTCGGCAAAGCAAAAGCTGTTTTCACTCGCACATAAACTGCCACTGATCCTGATGCATAGACACCCTTGGAAATATTTTTGCAGGATTTTGTAAGGACAAAGAGCTGTGTAGTATCTTCTAGTCATAATATTTTACATTACACAAGGGCTCCTCAAACTGGCCTTTTTTTCCTGCATTATAAGGGTGCTCTCATGAGCTGCTTAAGTGATCAAACAAGCACTGTAAGACTGCAAGCAAATAGACCACAGCATGAACAAGCAATGCCCACTTCAGAACAGAGAAGCAAGACAGTCACTTACCCCTGATGAATTATGAATTACTTTACACTTACAGAATGCTTCCTTAAAATTTTTAACATTAAAATACATCACATCAGTTTTATTCTCCCCATTATACAGACAGTTGGAGACTCCAGTAAGACATTTCAGGTCAATTGCCATGGCAGTTGGCATCACCAAAATCTATGACCATTGTGTCCAACCCATGGTCACTGACATACAGTGCTGCTCTCATACCACTCATGAGATAGGCAAAGGGGCTGCTTTTGCCTAGCAGAAGCACTATGCTGGCACACTGTAATTCTAAATGCCAAGGAAGCCAAACCCGCAGCACCAAAGTATTGAGGGGCAGAGAAACAGCTGGGAAGTCTCCTCAGTTTTCAGAAAAATAGATTAAAGTGTAGAGTTGTGGTAGAGTTTCACTACAGCAACTACAAAATACAGACCTTTCTCCCTTACAACATTTTATGTCATCCAATGCAAAATGGAATCCCGTACTTTTTGTTAAGGGTTTGCTCACATAACAGCTGAGAAGCACCAGAGGGGCACCACACCTCCCAGGCTCAGGACAGGTTGTCTGCCAAATGCTGGTAAGAACTGGTAAGCCTCCGCCACAGTCGCTTGCGGCCACTGATCCCCTGCGACCGTCTGACTACTTGTTGGACCAACTGGTCCAGCAGACAGGACGAAGGACCAAGAGCAAGAAACCCCACATTCTGTTTCCCCAGCTTCACTAATAAGGACCTTCCTGTTCACACAGTAACTCTTTATTAAAGCCACGAGTGGGCAGTTTTCTGCAATGAGTGCCATTTCAAAGAGGATATGTTAACCAGAAACAAGATGCTCTTGTTCCAGAGAAAGAATTTTTGCACATTTAATTAATCAGAAACAACTACTGTGCTTACACCCTACCTTAATCTGCATTCACTTCAAGCATAAACAAGACCCAGCTTTCCAAATTAGCACAGGCAAAAATGGCAAGCATCTCTGGACATCAGAATCTTGAAAATACTTGCCCAGCTCGCCACAGGGATGTTATGAGTCTAAACTAGTCTGTAATACGCACCTAGATCTTTCGATAAAAGCTGCTTCAGAAGTTATATTAAAAATATTAACCAGCAACTTTAATAACCAACCAGACCAACTCAAATCATCCTAAAGGATCTTCCTTTCCATTCTGAATTTTAACTATGTACATATCTTGCTTATTCTTTTATTTGGTAATTTTCAAAGCTAAAGAAATTAGAGACTACCATGATGTCCGTAGTTTTTACATACACAGCACCACACATAGCACATACCATAGCACGTTCAAATGCATTAACAACATCAAAATCTCTGACACCCACCAGTAATAAATGACCAAGACCATAAGTTCTGAAACAGCAAGGTGTACCAACAGTGTGAATTACAGCAATCATGACTACAGGTTTTTTTGGTATATAATTCAAACTACTTTGATCTATATGCACACTTATCTTATTTTTTGAAAAAAAATCAAAGAAAAAAGAAATCAAAGAAAATAACAATGTAATGTTTGTACAAGACCTCTCTCTATTTTCTTGCCAACATCATTTCTATTGTTATCAGTTGTCAACTGGATTAACAGTTACTATAGACTCACTTTTCTTACCATTGCTGTCTGAGGGCCATGCCTGTTATAAATAATCACCAGCCAGAGCCCTTGTATTTTATCTTTAATCATGAATATTACCCTTTTTATAAAATATTATTTGCTTAAACACTGAGGTATTTCAAGTTTGTTCCCTTTTGTGAGAAAGCAAATTAAGTGAAATCTTGGCAGAGGAAAGGGACCTTTAATAAACACCTGATTTGCTGCTGGATGGTGTTTCAGATTATATTTAAAATGCATCATGTTTTGCTGACACCTCCCTGCACAGTTGCTGGTATAAAGCCCAGTAAGAGAGTGACTATGGCAACAGCAATAGGATATTTATATATCTATGTATAAGTGTGCATGTGTGTGCTTACATATATACACATATACACTCACACACATACCACCCCAAACTGGTTAAGATGGTTTTCAAGATTCTTTGCTCTCATTTTCACAGCAGCAGGTAACCATTTCTAAATGAAAGGGCTGAGGTGGCAGCAGCAAGTTTTGTATGACGAAAATTTTCCAAGAGTGAAGCCTAGAAACCTATCAACGTTTACAGAGTGTACACAAACACATGCTAACTTCAGAATGCTTTAGCTATAACCAAAAAGAAACCCAGACATCTGCAGGCACAGATTCAGTGACACCATCAAAATAAGAGGCACCTAATTTTCAGCTTTTTTTTTTTTTTTTTCCCAAACGGGGCTTTTGACCCACAGTACCAGAGCCTCACTGGACCATGCACACTAGAGATGCAGCCCCTCCTCTCCTTCACCAATAGTCCCATTCCTCCTCCTCTTCGAACACAAGACGTGCAAAAGTTCCTTTAGCCTGCAAATTAAATAGGTACACACTGAGCTCAAATTGTTATTTCTGGTATTAATTTCTGTCTCCTGACAGATCCTGATAGATGACACAGGAAATTCGAGGTAACAAAGGCTTCTGTTTGCAGCAATAAAGGACTCTCAGCTAGAGGGGGAAAAAAGGGATCAGAATAAAAGGCTAATATACGAAGCCTACATACGCTACAATATCTGTGTTGAGTCCAGCAAGCAAAAAGTCTAGCAGATTCAAAGCAGTATTAAGAAATGTTAATCCTTTTACCTCCAAGCTATTCATGAGCAATATGCAAAGCTGTTCTTATGGCGTCGCGTTTGCAATGCTCCAGTTATGCTTGCATCAGCATTTCCATTGTGAACCCTGCTTTCAGAGATTTCTTACTTTGCCAAGTTTTAGTCTGGAACAATTTTACTACAAGCCTGTGAGATTTTAGTCCAGGATTAGGATTTAAGTCTGGTGAAGAAACATTTGGACAAAATCTGCTTGGCTGTTTTATTTATTAGAGTGCAAAGTTAATCCTCCCGAGTTACTGGACTGGAAAATACTCCAAAATATAATTTTTTTTTTCCCAGCTTAGAAAAAGAAAGCAGAAGATTTACTCTTCCCAAGAATGCCTTGTCCCCAGATCTCTACAATCACAGAACAGATGAAGGTTATAGACCACAAAACTAAGGTACAATTGAAACATGCATTCCTTTGTCAGGCATTTTCTTTCTTACACAGATGCAACATTGAGGCCAGGAAGGGGAGGAGGGAAGAAGCATTTCACTGTGGGTTGCAGGTGCAAGGTGGACACTTAAACCACAAACTGCATATTAACAAGTGTAGGACAAACCCACAGCATTTCAAATTCCAGAAATTGTGCCACATTCTTAGGCAATGTAAATCACAAATGTTAAAATATCACTACATAACTTATCAGGTATAAGATGTTCATTCACAGCGTTGGCAGGCACATGTTCTAACTGGCTACACTACAAAAATTCATACAAAAATCAACATAGCAAGTATTTTGAGAGATGAGCTCTCTAGACGAGACAGAAAATGTTTGCTGTGTCCATACCATTTTCCTAAAGCCACCTGTGCTGCCCCTCGGTTCTCAAAACCTGGGATCTGCTGACCTGGTTGCAGGAGCTCAGAGTCACTCAGCTTTCAAGTCCCACGTTCAGTAACACACGTGTTAGCTGCATGTCAGTGCATGTGTTAGCTGTATGTCTAACAGCCAGTAACACACGACCACCATGAGTTTTGCAGGCACTCAGCAGTGTGCATGGCCAGGGCCACTGGCCATGTTGCCCGCTTTGCTGATTCTTCACCAGCACCTCTGCATCTGCTCCACAAATACTATTGCACAACCCAGCGAGCTGAAGCTTCGGGTTCTGCACAACTTGACAATACGGACTGATGACTGCAAGAAAGCCCTCCCTGATGCAGCTAAACAACAGCTGTAGTCCAGGGAAAAGCTCCGGTTAATCAAAACCAAGGCAAAATTTCTAAATAACGTCCTTTCATGGGCTTTCCAGATAGCATCCACCGCACAACCCCCCAGTAAACATAAGGAAATCAACACTTGGAGCTTCTCTTTGAAATACCTATATGGCATGGTCCTGCATACATTATATGCACCTACATTCAAGCAGAGAGCTAAATGTTTGCAAGTAATGTAAAGTTTTCTTCCACACAGAAATTTCGCTTACCAACTAGGCTTCATAACAAAGCTTTCTGCCATGCCTAAATCACCCCTCCTACCTGGGCTTTGTATCAGTATATAAGCTGCCTATTGTAAATGGGCTAAATCCTTTCAAGAGGTAAATCTTTACTATACAATTGCTGAACTGCAAAAATTGTCTCAGCAGCAAATGATGGAGAACACTTTTTCAGTGATGATAAGCCACAAAACATAATCCTAATTTCAGGTATCACACTAGATCCATTTTTCACCTTTTGACCAGACTTTCTGTACCAAACACCTACCAAAAAAATTACCAACCAATACTTTATACCGTTTACTCCAACAGTATATATATGATTGGGTTTTTAGAAAAGTGACAATCAGAATGGATTTCCCTCCCGTGATTTAAATAACCAATTTTAATTCGTGTCTGCTTTTGTGCTTTCCAGCTATTTTCCTGATGAAATGTTGTTTCTTACTCATTGCTCGATAGCAGTGAGCATTAATTTGCTTCTGAACCTACACTTCACACTTTAAAAAAAGTAGTTATATGGTTAAAGTATCCACATAAATTGTATTACCTGTTCGTGTGTATGCACACACACTTTTCATTTTTAGTTTTACATCTGACACAAAACATAATTTCCCTTTCTTGTTTACTAACTACATTTTTGTCTTTTGACTTGTTCCAGTTGAATTTGGATGCGAATTGAGCTCAGAAGTATGCAACAGTGACTCTTAAAATATTTAAGTCTTTCAAAGTGTTCACATGAAATGGAAAAGGTTTATCTGAACATATTTTTCTATTTTAAATCCATCAGGTTTAAACTAAAGATTTATCTACTGTACGTCAAAACAGTCTCATAATTTCAAGAAATTTTTATTCTTATACAGTAGAAAATGAATTTTCCATCTTGTACAAGAAAAATAAATCTTTCAGTTGCTTAACAGTGTATGAATGAGGCCACAAATGGAATTCACTAAGTAAACCAGGGCAATACTGTTTTGTCTGCAGAGGTAGTGAGCTACAGCTGATTTAACATTTCTACTAACTCTAAATCCAGGTGGTAAACAAACACCTTCCTATGTTCAGCAATGTGATTACTTTTTTTTAAAGTACTGGAAGCAAAAATACAATGCTTGAAAAAAAAAAATTTAATACTAAATTTTCAGGCCTTAATGCAAGGCATAATTTTCCATGCAGTTAGACTGAGGTCCATTTCATTTAACTGAAGAACTCCTTTTTTTTCCTAATTTAACAAAAACATGCTAATTTTCACTTACTCTTGAAAGAGCAAAATTCAGCTTCCAAGCTTCCCCAGGACACAGCAGGTCAGTGCCACTGCAACTTGTGCATCCTCATGCAGGAGAGGCAATACAGCCTACTCCTATTTGTCACAACCCTTTCTTTTGTCACTTCTGTATTTTCATGACTGGGTGGTGTTTTTTCTTAAAGAAAAAGAAAACCAGCTGCCAGAAGAGGGTAACTACGAACAGCACAACACTTACAGTCATTTTTAGCGTGTGAGATCAGCCAGAAAGCCCCTTGGGGCTGTACATCAGGCCAAAGAAACCGTAAGTTTTTAACCTTCACTACAAAGCTCTGCACTTCAAACTTCACACAAAAAAACCACACAGCAAGAAAATTTTGAACCTATATGTTCATTTTTATGCAGAAGTGGAGATCACCATCTAAAGTACTCCTAGTCTTGCAACAGGTAGGCACAAAGACAGGGAGAAAAACTCCCAAAAACATAGCTCCAAAAAAGCATGACACTAACTACCAAGCCCATGATGTGGTTTGAAGAATGGCTGAAGGACTAAAATAGTTGGCTATGCTACATGCCAACAAATATGTTCAGTACATTGCCACAGGGATTAGAATTTTGCCTGGCTGTATTAAGTATCTTATTTAATATAAAGATGGGAATAAACATTGCGATTACATTTTCTGAGAGAGTCTACAAAATGGAAAGCTACCATAAGATTATATACTATGGAAGGAGAGAGCAGGAAGGAGAGAGCAGGAAGGAGAGAGCAGGAAGGAGAGAGCAGGAAGGAGAGAGCAGGAAGGAGAGAGCAGGAAGGAGAGAGCAGGAACATCAGTTTCAACCTGGAAAAACACAAGCAGAAAAAAAATAATCCAGTACATGTATCCAATAAGAAACAGTGACCCAGAAAGCAGCAAAACCAAAAGAGGTTATTTATACAAATAAGAATGGCAATGAAATATATTATGAATATGAGAGACTATGGCACTTTACTATCAAACAAAATCTGAGCTACAAAAGACAAAGGCTAAAGCAGTTTTACCCAACTACAGAGGAATAAAAATTGTATAGTCAGAAGAAGATCAGTACATTTAAGGAAAGAACTTAAGCCAGAAACTGGGTGGGTAGGGAGAGAAAAGGAGGAAGAGTACTGGTGTTCATCACAGGCCTTCAGGACTGGGTGATGGAGATGACAAAACATTCTCAGAGCAAAGAACAGCACGCTCAGAGCACAGACACCACGCTCAGAAGGGCTTCAGCTAGACTGGCTTCTTGTTGATTAACACACACATAAAAAAAAAGTTAGGCAGCAATAGCCCACAAAGCACAGCACTCAATAGACCTATGAGAGATCTCCCAAGACAGGAAACTGTCCTGAATCGGCTTCCTACCAACAAGTTACCAGTGATGCAAGACAATAGAAGTTTTGGTGCCAAATAATTCCATAGATTTGGCACACAGGTGAACTGGGAACTACCATTCAAGGCGTCCACCAGAGTCCTGGAGTTTCATTTCAGGAACAAAAGCTGTGTGGCATTAAAAGCCGAATAAGGTCAGGTAGAAGAAAGGATTAAGAGTGTGGAACAACCTCTTCAGATCTACAAAATAACCCAGAAGTTTACTAAGTCCAGGTCTTCTCAAAGGTAAGGATGCAAGAACTGAGATGCGATCAGTGTGAGCTCCAGGGAGACTACACCAGGATTTGCACCTCAATAATCCCCTGTACTGGAGGAGGGCACCCTAACAAGAATTACACAGCCAGTTACAGCCTACAGGAAAGATAAGCACAGCATAAAAGCCAAACGAGCTAATGCTTTGTGGCCATTACAAGGATAGGCTGGACCATTAATAAATGATGAAGGAGGAGGAATTAAAAACTCAAGTAGCTTGCAACACTGACCACCTTTTAAAATCTGAAAAGGAAAAGGAAAGGCTGAACAATTAGAATGTAATTATGAACTTATAAAACACTTTTAATATATACACACATATATACCCACACACAGATGGGTAAAGTGCACTTAGCTGCGACAAGTATGAACAGCACCACAAAGAAACTCAAAATTTCAGACACCTACAGTGAGAAACATACACACTCAAACACAGAGAAATCAAAATTATGACAGACAGCTATTCTCAGCAAGCACTCCTGGCAATACCCACTACTGCAGTTCCACGCTTTTATCTGTATTACCTCAGTAAAGTACCAATTGATAGCCATTACAAATGGGCATTAATAATTACAAGTAAAAGCCTTAGGAAATGGAGATATACATATCAGAACCACTCCATAATATCATTTATTCCAAGGAGTTGAGCCAGTGAAGACAAATTAGCAAACAAGCTTAGTAGATATAGCCATAAATTCCTTTATGACATGGAATATCTATAGATGAAAGACCTATTTAGACCTCAAGCTCACAGAAGAAAGACACACAGAAACTGTTACCACATAAGCAAGCAAATTTTACTTCTCCTAAAAGAACAGTTTTATTAAGGTAGGAGAAACCAGGCCCCAAGACTCCTGGAAGATGATTATCTTCTTTCAACCAAAGTGAGAAATGGGGTTTATAAAGCATGCGCAAAATCTGACGCACCCCATCACTTTTTTAAAGAACTGTAGTTTGTTGATAGCAAGCACACGGTCGATAAAATACACTTGATGTCAGTAAACCATTTGACTGTATCAAATGATAGTTTCAAAATTATTTAAGAAACCAGTTTTGATGCGGACAGAACGCTGTACAAAAAAGCATAAACAAAAGAAAATGAAAATCATATACCAAATCTTTGAAAGTATCTGTCAAGGATGCAAGAAATTTTCTTATATATTCTCTGACTTAAAAATCTTAGTTAATGATGCAGAACAGGAGTAAAATGTGTGTTCTGGAAATCTGTAAATGATACTAAATTTAGGAGTTGCAAGCCCCAGCAAGGACAGAGAAAGTTGAGAAGCAGGCAATTAAAAATAAGGTTCTCCTTGGGAAAGTTCAGCGAAGACATCCAACAGGAAAATAATCTGAAAGAAATATTCAGTGGGAGTGACAAACTGAGGAGCCAAGAAATTCTTACAAGGTTTGCAGTGTGATCTGGTAGCAAGAAAGATTAATGAAACCTTGGCTGCACATGCAAAAAAAAAAATGCCACATCAAGCAAGAGAGAAGCAACAGCTAAACAAACCCACTTTGGGTAGCAAGCAGTATAGAAAAAATAATCACAGAAGTCTGCAGTATTAAAATGGATGCAAATACCACTGGGATGAGACAGGTCTTATTCAGACTAGTATGTGGTAGTAGGTGGACACGTTTAAAAAGAAAGGAAAATAGGGGTGTCTGAAAGCTTCCTTCTAACAGCCTTTCTAAAGCCCCAATATTACAACCAGACTCACAAGAAAGACTTAAATGACCATTTAAGAAGAGTTCACCCCCACAAATGAGATTAGTAGCAGAAAGCTGAAGATGTACTGAAGGGTCTCTTGCAGGAAATACTGCGGGCTTGTTCTGTGAACACCTCTGCACAGACCCAGCAAAGCAGGAAGATATAAATAGTGCAAAGCAACTCTACACCAGGGCCAAACAATGAGTCCAGGTAGCTCTCAAGTTGGCTGAAGGTCATGAATTTCTCAGCAAATGATTAGGTAAATATTTATTTTCTTCCAAGCACAGTTTTCATAACAGAAATGTATTGAGGAAGGTAAACCTCCTCTTGTTTGCAGAACATGTGAGCAGTAAACGAAGAAAAGAAATACCATACATGCAGGGTTAAAATTTATGATTTTTTTTTAAGTAACCATTGTACCTTAACACAGCATGTATTTCTAGCTTTCTTTAACAAAAGCAAAGCAAAGAAACACAAGCTTAGTGGTAGTGCACCTCCCAGCGGGAGGCTGGCTTTGAAGTTCACTCATCACTGGGACAGAAGCTGAGAAACCGAGCAGGCACAAAATCTCCTCCTACAGGGTCATGGATCTGTCCTCGCCATGCAAAATCCCCATTTTTCGCCACACAGGTCAAACACCAATACATATAAATACCCATGAATGCCAAAGAACTGCTCAGAACACCCTGGCATTTAGTATCAGGCATGTCACAGGACTTCATCTGCTTAAGTGTAAACTTTATAGGGCAAGAGGTCTGGTTTTCTTTCATTGCTGTAGCACACCAAGTTCAGTCAAGTTTTTTTAAAGGAAAAATGTAGAGTGTAACAGAAAGCCAGACTATCTGAGCTGCTGTGTCTGCTTTGTTCTCCCATTCCTTTCCGTGGTGCTTGACTACCCAAGCCCATGTACAGCCAGCCTGTCTCCCCACAGTACAGATCATTTCATGAGCATGCATTATTCAGAGAACAACACTGCAAGCATATTTAGATGCTGAGATTTTAGAAGTCACTAGTACCAGAACTTTAAAGTAACTTTGCCAAGTGATGTTTACTGAACACTCCTATTGCAACACAAGAGAGATTGTGCCATTGGTTTGGCACAAACAGTGCCACAATCCAGTAATCTCGTGGTTGGTGATTTTTCTCAAATACAAGATTGTTTTCAGGTTACTTACTGCACAAGAGGGAGAAAAGGAACGAACATAAGGGTGGCAACTTTGCCAGAAATATTCCAGTTTCCACTGAGAATTACTTTAGACAATAGTTCTAAATATATTACTTTGAACTGTGGATTAGACCAAAGATTTTAAAGAAATAGGCATTTTCCCCTACCAACATACCCATTTAAAGACCAACTTGTGATCCTGCAATCACAAAAATAATTATATTTATTTATTTTCATCAAAACTTTTTAATAATGGCTGCAGGTAAGGTAAATCTGTACAACTCCAGTTTGTCATTTGTGGACCAAGGAGGCTCCTTATATGACACACAGGTTTTCAAGATGGACGTAACAATGTTATCAACCACAGAAATTTCAAGTCCTCTGTCTTCTCCTGTCCTTTCTGTTCAACCATCACTTGCTCTGACAGTTTTTGTCAGGATGACTACAACCTCAGTTCTGCCTGGCACATCGAGTTTTCACCATCATATCTCCCAAGGTTAAACCTCAAGGTTTAAAAAACAGTATTTTCCTCTGAGATGACCTTCAGCAATCGCCCCAGTTCTGGGAAATGAATGAAGTGTTCCCAAAACAGAGCAGATTTTAGGTTCTTTTTAGCTACAACTTACTACTATGTGACCTGCTTTAGAGACAGAGACTGCTAAAAATATTGCTGGCTGGGCAAGACTTTTGGGGAGACTTTTGGGATCATGGTAATTGGGTAATTCCTCCTGGATTAACAATATACAAGATTTTTGCTTACCATGTAAAAAAATATTCTCATTCAATGATATAAAACTATCAAGTAAGGGTAGATAGACCTTTCAATACAGTAGTTAACACAGGATATAGGATTATTTTTAAGGGACCTGACCTAACGTCCACAGAAGTCAACAGGAACCTCTACACCAATTCAGCAGAAATCACAGCACATACCAATATTAATCTAAATATTAAAATCAATTACAGTTATACCTGCAGATAATAAGCCTATCAGTCAACACAATGTGTCAGTTTCCCACAGGAAGTCTATGGCCTCTAATTTTTACTGCATAGTAGTCTATGAAGTGCACTTTGCTGATCTCAGAGGTGCACAAGAGGTCCAGCCTCAGAGGATGCTACAAGCAAGGCAGGATCACCCTCAAAGCCCACCCAGCCACCACCAACCTGTTACAGAGACACTGCAGGGCTTGGGGGAAGATGCAAGAACACCAAACAGAGAAAATACTGCCTAATTCAGTTTAAGCTTCATCTTAGTCTTTTAACAGTAAGTGAAGTACGACATTCTGTTTCTTTAAATGTTTTTGCAAAACCCAATACCCATATAAATATCTCCAATACCTGTTTAAATATCTGTCTTCTGAACTTTAAAAACTGACCTCTCGTACAAATGCCTGCTACGGTCTCCCTGCATGCACCATAAAAAGGATTTTCATTTCACTCATCTTGAACTGACCAATATCGAAGCATTTTAGATTTCCTTTCTATCTCACAACATAAGAACAGTCTCCTGACCTAGATTCCCAAATA
This sequence comes from Pandion haliaetus, assembly GCA_013401275.1. Lineage (NCBI taxonomy): Eukaryota > Metazoa > Chordata > Aves > Accipitriformes > Pandionidae > Pandion > Pandion haliaetus. Next base: position 232,786 of record VYZV01016808.1, on the reverse strand, counting down.
ATTTCTTACATTCTACACTTCCTATGCCCCTTCTGATTTGCCTTTTTTTAATGCAAAACAGTTCAGCTTCTCTTCATGTGAAATCTTCCCAGCCACAGATGATCATTGTCCACCTTTCCTGCTATATCTTTTAATTCCTAATGTAAAGCTCCTAAATAAAATTCAAATACTGTTTTATTATTTACTTACAGAGTATTAGGGGAGTTTGAGATCTGAAGAACTTCTGTTTCAATGGAAGTATTTTGGCCAATTTGGAGGTATATCAAATGATATTTTTATTACTTTAAAAATTAGTAATATTGATTGAATTACTCTCAGTCAGTCTTCTGTATTGATAAGATCAAAAAGTTACCCAGGGAGCAGTTTCAGATAGATTAAACTGCTCCACATGGCTTTAGGACATTGCTTATATTGTTGCTTGCAACATGTATTTGCAAGCATTTCAAGTACTATAAATATTTTGCATCATGCTGTGAATGAGTCAAATGCTGTTTTCCAGACTAAAATAAAGAAATATACAATCGGGCAATGTTTCACTTTCCACAGCAGTCTTTGCAGCAAATCATTAGCAGCTGCAAATAGTCTTTGGAATGAGCAATACAGGTGGAAAGAGGCAGCCATGAAACCCTGTGTGCAAGCACTGCAGCTGCAACTCCACAGACCAGCACACCTGATGGAGAACCAGCGAGCAAGAACATAACTACCAACCCAAGGTAGCAGATGCATAGCCCACAATTACACTCACAAGCTGGGCAACCACAAAGCACTCCAGAAGAGAGACCTCCTTAGATTACCAGCACTGATTCTGCACACACAGGCACAAAGGCATGGTGCGAAGGGCTGGGACCAGAGTACACCTTCCAACCCTGGTCTCCCTAGCAAGCCCAGGAGGACAAATGAACACACGTGGTCGGCACACATCTGCAAGAACTCCACTCACAGGCAAGTAAACTCTGTTCCCATCTTTAAGCAGAAGTCAAAAAGCTCATTTGAACTGAGGGTGTCTGCAAGCAGTGCCACATGCACACACAACTCCAAGGCCCCTAGAAGTCATGGATTTCAGGGGAATAAAGATTCGGCATAGCCCTGCCAAGCGCTGCCTCACACCAAGGTGCTCTGCCAGCAGCTCCCTGCCCAAGATGAGGCAAGCAGAGCTCTCACCAGCCGCTCTTCAGCATCATGAGAAACACCCCTGCATGAAGCACAAGTGGAGAATGTCCTCCCAGCCGCATCATTTGGGTTGCTGCTTCCCAACACAGCTCCTAAGCACATGCCGTTGTCCACTGCAAGAGCTGCCAGGTATCACTGCACCGGAGCTCTACACCACCAGGGCAACCAACCTTGAGGTTCACCCACAGGTTCTGGTTGCCAGCCAAGGAAAGCCCTCCTGACATCTTGGGTACGCCAGGCAGCTTCTGCTCTGAAGCACAAGGTGCACAAAGTAAACTGGGTTCATCAGTCTGTTCCAATGAAATTCAGTCCCGGCCTTGAGGAGAGGGAGGCTTGGGACAACTTCCTAACGTGAAGAAAAGACTGACTCTCCTCCAGGCGCAGACCTCCCCCAGGCTCCCAGCTAAGGAATTCAGTGCTTCAGGCCACACTCTCCATGGGGTAACCTGGAGCACTACACTTCATAGAGACACAGCATGACCAAAGTCATGCCCCACCAGCATGAACAGGGGAACAGCTTTAACCATATCCAGTGGGAGCTGAGGACAAAGGGACAAACACAGACCCACACACAGAGTCCTGGCAGGCTGATAACCACTGCCAGGCAGACTGACACCAAGGTCAAGGAAATGCCAGTTTCTTCAGTGCACCCCAGGAGAAAAGGGACCGTTAAACATGTTTGGAAAACATCCAAAACACCACAATGATCCTGTAAGAACAAAGATGTCATCAGAAATCTGTTCAAATCTGCCCTCAATAAAATGCAGGTAAAAGTTTGGAATTAATTGTTATTTCTGGCAGTGTTCCAAGGAGTAAAATAAAGAAGGCTATCGAGCAATGTGGAAGAAATTACTATATAGCAAATCATTCATCACAAACCAGTTCCCTAAATGAAGAAATGAGCCAGTGCAAATCCCAGGTAAAAATCAAGTTGAAGACCCCATGACTGATGCCTAAGCATGCCATGACTCCAGGCCATATCCCCTGCAAAAGTAACTCCTTATAACATGGCCGTGGGAGAAGTTTAGGAAGTAATTTGTCCTCAAAATAAACTCAAAATAAACAGTTGTCGAAGTCACAGTATAACCCACTCCCTTCACCAACTAGTTTCAATTTTTGAAAGCTTTTGTGACTATGACCAAAATAATTAAGAAAATGTGCATCAAGATGTTTTTATTTTCCACCACTCTAAACACATTTCTATTTACATAGCCTGTTTTACCTACCTTAATATCCACCATCCTAACACATATACCCCAAGAGCTAAACAAAACATGCTACTTTTCTAGTCATCTTCTATTACCAGTCCTGCCTATATTCATACTGATGTTTTCAAAATCCATCATGTTATGTATGTAACATAATAGAACATAATAGAACATTTTCCTCCATAAACTACGCACTAATGGAATTAATCTTTAAAGAAGAAATAAGATTAGGATTTCAAACAACATTTTAGTAGAGATTTTAAAAGCTAGGCCACCAGAAAAAGAAGTTGAGGAAAATAAGTGAATTATTTAATAGCATCACTCCAGAAGGAGCTTTACTGCATAACTGTACTGAACAGAGAAGCTATTAATGATCTTCAGCTAGTTAGACACACTGAATTAGCACTGTTTTAAAAATTAATTGTAAAGCTTTCTAAAAAAACCCCAAAATCTAAGTTTGTGAGAATCTAAAACACTACAGAAGTGTTGAAAAGTAGGCCACAGATATGCCTATTTACACAGCCTTGCAAAAGCAGGGACATTTTCTAGTCCTGTAGAAAGTGCTGCTGACCTGCCCATACTAAAATGATAATAGAAAAAAGTCTATGTGACATTTTGCTGGCCTGTCCATGAAAGAAAAATTATTTTGACATGTAGCACTAGATAAAAGCAGTAGAGCAAATCTCTTTTGAAACAGGTAAGGTAGAAAGATCTACCTAGAAAGATGACGATATTTGCAGAACAGTTGGAAGTCGTTAATATTGTACTGTATTTTTTAAAAGCGAACACATTTTTTCCACCAATCTTAAGTGTTAGTTCTCTTAGAAGAATCCAAACACAAATCTTTACCCTCCACCATTACTGCTCATAGTTGTCTGTGACATTCACAAGGTAACTCCCTTCAACTAAGAGCCGATCTCTTTCATTTTGTATAGTACCCTTTTTTTGCTCCTTATCCAATAAAAATAAAAAGCTCTGACGATCACAGCTACACAGCCTTTCAGGGTGCCTGATGTCAAAAGGAGGAGGCATAAGGCATGATCCATCTGTTTTTAAAACAAACAGGCACATTTGCAAACATTGCTCTTTTGCACACACTAATAAAGTGTTAAGACCTTGATCACCATTTTGTACACAAAAGCACTCATTCTAACAGAACAAAAAACAATTCACTTTCACAGAAGCAGAAGAACTAGCTTCTTGCTGTTCTCAGGGCAAGCAACATTTCTATGCTATCACCCACAGATGCTAAACAAGAAACTCTGCTCCAGATCGAATTCCCACAACCTTCCCTTTCTCTCAAGTTGTGTTTTGCAAAAGCTTCCTAGTCCTTCCCTCAATGCAAAAGTCAGTAAATAACTTCTGCTCACCTGCACACTTAGGTGCCCTCTTCACTCCAGAGCACCCCAAGTTTACAAGGGCAGGTAATGACACTGCTTATGCATTTCAGACAGCAAAGGAAGTCACAGTCTCTACCACGTTGTGGGAGGCAGCTCCACACCTACATCAGCAGCAGTCTGGTTTTACAAGGGACGTTACCACCGCGGCAAAAGGGACTGCTCGTGCCTGTTTGGGCACTGCTGCCATTTACCTGATGCTGGCATGGAGCCCTACTTGAGCACTATTCGTGATCTGCTTAAGCTTGCCAAAAACTGTAAAGATTGCAGCAGAATTTGATAGTTTTGTTTTGTATTACTGAGCTGTAGCCTTCCAGAAGTTGCTTTAACAATCACCAAAGTCAGTGTAAACAAGGGAAGACTGTGCAGCTGGAAAATGGGTGGGCTGTGCCCCAAGACATCCGAGTTATCTCATGGGTTGCTAGTGCTAAAAAGGAGAATGCCTCACTGCCTTCTCTTAGGCTGTGCAGATCCATCCAACCCCCTTGGGCGGTTGCTGCACCTATGAACAGCTTTAATCCACTAAGCAGCAGAAACCTATTCAGCTCTTCCCCTCCCCCCGAAGTTATTTTCTGCTGCTTCAGTGAAATGACCCAACACCAAAATAGCATAAGGTAAGCCACAGCAACTGGGAACAGGAACGGAAAAGCAGCAACTCCCCCTTCTTGCTTTCAGCTTTTGCCAGCTGCAGCTTATCTATTCATTGCTCTTGCTCAAGAAAGTAAGTTCCACAGAAAAGGCTTTACTGCAGAGGGCTTGCCCTATGTTAAGCAAACTGGAGACACAAAGTTCATGGAGTTCATGGCAAAGCACAGGACACAAACATAAAAACGGATGTGCTGGGTCACACCACAGGTCCTGCTAGCCCAATACCTTGTCTCCAACACAGCCTGTAAGCTCAGGGCTAGAGAAGAGCAATAGGACGAGCACATCTACACTCCCCCCAAGCACCTTCGTAGCCTTCAATACTTTCACTGGTAGGGATTTCCTCAGACTGGCATGATTTGTCCACTGAGTAGTCCCCGGAAGACCTTTTCCAGGAGTTCCACAGGCTTATCACCCTTGAGTGAGGAAACACTTCCTCCTGCTGGGGTCTGAACCTAGCTCCTACAAAGTTCAGTTGGCTTTCCCTTGCTCTTACGCTGGGAGATGAAATAGCCAAACCATCTTCAAGCTACTCATGATTTCACAGACCTCCGTTGCATCCTTCTTCAACCACCTCTTTCCCAGTCATCTGTCACATGGAAGCCATTCCAGATCTCTTAACGTCTCATGTTGCATGTCTCCACACTTCTTCTAGCTACTCTATATTCTTCCTGAGATGAAAAGAGGGGAAGATGAAACAGTGTCGAACGTATGGTCAAACCATGGATTTAGACATGGCATAATAATGCTCTGTATCTTATCCTTTACTCTTTTCACAGCATTTCGTAAGATTTTATATGCTTTCTTTTTATAACTGCTAAGCACAGAGCTGACGGTTTGATGGAACTACTGTTGGTCTCAAGATCCCACCCCGAGTGGTGACAGTCAACATAGAGTCCATCACTTTGTACAAAAAGTTCAGACAGTTTCCTGCTACCAATGCAAATCATCTTGCGTTCATCTACACCAAATGCACTTATCACACACTTTATCCTTTTCAGCAGTATCAGGGACCTAGAAAACATGTTGCAAATTATTTGAGTTAAAATCTGGAAGTTACATGGATCACTGAAAACAAGCCAGCAATAAGAAATCCTGTACTTGGGACAAAATGCTGCTGAAGCACTCAACTGCAGAGCGTGTAGGTAGAGGAGTCCTATGAATGCACACGTAACAAGGAACTCCTTTGGGCTTTGATCTTTTAGCTATTTGAAACCACACAAAAAGCTGAATGAAAAAGGTACAAGATCCCAAAGGAATCAGATTCCCCACTTCTCCGCAGAAAGCTTCTAAAGTTCCCTTTTTATGACCACCTTCACCAAAATAAATAAATCACTTCTAAGTAAAAAAAAATGTAAACCGAGGCATTTCCACTCAATTCCTTTCATGTCTTTCCACCGCCTCATCTAGAGTCACATGCTCAGTCCTGACCTTTCCGGATTCTCCTCTCTGCCTCGCCACACTTATTCAGACTATCAAATTCATTTAGTGAAACCATCCTATCCTTTCACACTTGACTCTTTTCACAGACAAGCAGTTCATTTTCATGCAGTGCCACTTTTAACTTCAAAAGGTTGCTTTGTATCTCAGCTTCTGATGTCCCTTGTTTAAAACACTTTCAAATAAGGATCTGAAAAGCGTTGTAGCTGGGAACTCTCGGCATCTTCTCCATCCCTCCTCGACAAAGAAAACAAAAAATCCACTATTAAAGTAAAAGGCCATGCACCCACCCAGGATTTTTGTCGCTTGTCAGTAGCTCTCGTGCACATCCAATGTCACAGCCAGTGCTCAGAAAACTGAGCCCACAGCTGACAGGCTTGATTGGTCTCCTGGAACTACCTTCACAGTGACACTTCCTTTACCTTAAACCTCCTCCGAATTCATTTGTTTCCACGTACCCACACTGGTTATAGGAAGAGAACCCTTCTGAGAAGGTCTCTCAGCATTTCAAGGCAGTGTGACAACCTGATGAATACCCAGTGCGGTCTCCTCCAGCAGCTCTGCATCCCAACTGAAGTGAGAACGCAAACCCCTCTGTCACCATTAACAGAGAAAGCCACCCTGCAAACACGTTTGCTCCTCACGTAGACACACACAAAAGACAGCACTGCAAAATCGAGTGACGCAAGTTACTTCACATCAAGCCAAACTATTTTGTCTTCCTTTCCAATGGCTCAGACAACCACATTTCCCCAGGTGGGCGCAGAGCAACACCACGCTGCCCTCTTCTAACAGCAGCACCCAACACTCCACACCCACCACACAACTGATACCAAACCACAAACACTTTGGTCCATAAAAAGCACTTTTTACCCATTCAGAGATGCTTTAGCAATCATGCAAAAACAATTTCATTAATAAGATTATATGCAAACCTTTAAAGCAATTAGGTGAAAAGATACAGCAGAAAGTCTGCCAAACCTACACCTTTTAAGCACACCTACAAACTACATTTGTGTCACAGCAAACTACCATAAAAACCAATGTAGTGCCTCTACTAATCAAAATATTTTTCACTCTGAGACCACAAATACAGCAGAGTACTTGTTCATAGCTCATTTCAGAATCAAAATTTAAGAACCATTTGATTTAAAATATTTATAACTCAGTAATTTCAGGTGAGAAAACCATACTGAAAAGAGTAGTACATTACACTAAATTTCTCATTAATCTTCCTGTGAAACATTTGAGTCTCCAAAAACTGACTTTTAAGTTAAATATGCACAATTTGGACACTCCAAAGTCAGGAATTCAGAGCTGAATCCCATCTAGTCACTCACAGAACCTGTATAATGAAAACACATTATAATCATTCTCTTTTCTTGCCAGAATAGACAAAAAGGTACGATCAGCATTTTTAAAGCCACATTTGANGGGTTTGTACTAGCTTTTTCTCCCATAAAAATTACTAGCCATATTTCTACCAGAACAGCTTCAGCAATGCATCCAGAAATGCACCAAATTAAAATTGCAGCAGCTATTTCCTCCTTACTTTGCTCAGATTTTTGCGAGGATAGGAATTTTACCTAGTCGTAATACAGAGAGTTACCACAGATCTTCAGAAAAAGGGCAACAGCGAGTGCTTCAGCATACACACCTGCTCCCCTCCCCTTGAATCTAAAAGGAAATACGACAATTGAAAGCATCACTGGTTTTACAAAAATTTTACTTTCTTACAGTAGACGCTGCATCAAAACCACAGCAGTTAAAAAGTCAAACAATTTTCCAGCTGGCTGCAACACCCATCAAAAAAACAAGACCGGTTCAAGATAAAACCATGTCTTTTGTATTAAAATACTGGTCAAGCTGCTGACAAGGAAACAAATGAGTTTTTAAACCATTAGTGTACGCTCGCATAAAATTAAAAACGATTCTGTAGAAAGAAATTTGGATAACCGTGATATTCCTCTTTCAGTGCAATACTTCATTTTGATTTTTTGATAAGTTATTAAAATTGGACCATCTCAGCTTGCTGGAATTTCATTTATTCATTATTGCAATGTACGGTTAATGCAGGAGATTAGATTAGGTTTTGACAAATCTTTTACACTTCTCAGGGCAGCGTTGCTATTTCTGCTTAGGCTAGTAACTTTATCTACCAGCTAACCTTTATGGTGTTGACAGTCTGCAATTAACGATTTTCTCCCTTGGCTCCAAATCCCTACCCACTGCAGATGATGCTGTTGCAGTGACATGCATTGCCAGCTCCTCCCAGGAGCCTGGGTCAGCAACACCCCCAAAAGCACCCGCTGTATCCCCCATGCATGGTTCCCTTTCAAGATCGCACAAGACTTGGCAACAGCAGCAAAACAGAGTAAACTCAAAATGGAAGAGGCCATCACCTAATGAAACAGGACTAACAGGACTGCTGACTGTCCAAATATTTAACTGCTCTCAAATGCTGTGGGTCAGCCCGGTTAATCAAATAAACTTGCATATCTGGAGGGACTGCCCATTATTTGTGGTTTTTTTAAGTCCTTACCTGACTTTAGGCTCTGAAAAACCACCAAGCTCTGAGCAACTATGAGTATTTGCATACAAAAACCAACAAAGCAGACATCACAGTTCTCCATCATGAGCTGAAAACATGGGAAAGTTCTTCCAAAAGAAGTATTTTTGCTGAATGACACGACAACTCTCTTCAGCACACAAAGGCAGCACGCACTGATAGTAACTGACAACACCTAGACCAGGTACCTGGAAATATAACCTATGTCACAGCACGCAATGTACTGTAAGAGGGAATCTAACACATGTTATCTCTCCCAGACTTACCCATTAAAAATTATCAGAACAAGAAAACACCGATATGGATGGACAAAGTAGATGCAAAGTGTTTTCAATGTACAACAATGGAAATTAAAATAAATCTAGGATTAAAATATAGCTTAGTTTCACTGATTTCTGATAGCTTTGTCTCCATTCAACAAGAATTTATGCACCATTTCAACCTGGTAAGAATTTAATTCTAGTTAATAAAGCTTCACAAATTGAATTCAAAGGAAAAAGCCAGCATTTTCCCAATTATTTCCAGAGCTCCACAACTACAGACTTCAACTAAAGGAACAGAGAAAGCTGCCACTACAAAAGCAGAGCTGACATACGACCCCTAGATACAATGGCACTAGCAGACAGCTATAATAAAAATCAATATTAATTCCACACACTTCTGTTTTGAAAATAAAGCAATGAAATTCCCTCACACTCACCTGCCAAAGGGACACAACTCAGACCAACTTTCATCGGAGAGGATTTTTAAAGTCTTTCTACAGGCATGTAATGGATTCCAAGACTGAACACCCACTGAATATTCAGTGAACCAAATAATTTTTAATAGATTCCTCAGGGGAGTTTATTTTATATTTTTAAATCTCTCAGACCTTAGAATGACAACCTGATTCAGAGGAAGAGAAAGGCTAGTGTTCGTGGGGTGGGGTATTGTATTTCTTCCAGGGTTTTTCTGAAAGAGGAACAGTCATGTCTACTATAATTTCTTGCTATGTACTTTAGAAATGTCTTCATTTCTACAAACCTTGAACTTAAAAAATTGCTTTTGAAAACATACACTGAGCAATTTTAAAGTTCCTCCCTGCAGAAGTACTACATCAGCAATTACACAAAGTTGATCTAACAAAAATTTGGGAGGAATCAGAAGTTAGAATGAGGCAGAGCTGCAAAGAAGTAGGTGATAGACAGTGTTAACAAAACCATCAGGCCCAGAGTCAAAACCCAAACATAGCATAAATTAGATCAGTTTGCAGATTTCAGATTAACCACCCTCTCCCCCCTAGAATTCCCAAACTAATGCTCACGTTGTTAGCAAGGCCCCTACAATGTGACAGCAGATTCAGCACGAGAAGCAACCATCCCTTGGAAGAGGAAATTCTTCCAGCTGTATGATAAAGTACACAGGAAAACAAGATGAGGAGCCTCAAGCGCTGCTGTCGTTAGCGTGATTTCAGCAGGATTAGGCAGAGCTCGATGGAGGAAAAGCCTCAGACAATGAGTCCTTTCATACATCGGAAACAAAACCTACTGTTAATCACACCAGCGATTCAGTTTCTTCCACTAATTCCTAATCAGACATCAACAAATAAAGCAAAACACTTACTCTTGTTTTAATTCTATGAAATAAACACAAGTGAAAGGAAGCGCTCAGCCCGCACTGTAAAAATGCCATTGCCCCTCTACTTCCTGATGAATGGGGAGCTGCAAGACACAAGAAGGGTTGGGAAAGGAGCTCTTCCATAAAACCCGTCCACAGAGAAGTCCAGAGCAAAAGATTTAGAAGAGTGCTGCATTAACAAGTGAGAGAAACTTCAAAGCCAAGACATGAACTCGGTCAAAACCCTCCTCTGTACAAAAGAGACCTTGAACCACAGTCATTAGAAAAAACATCTGGTCCACCACTTTGATTTTCAACATTAGTCAGTGGACAGAAACAAAACATTGTTGTGGGTTTGTGTGGTTTTTTTTCCAAAGCAGCAAATAATTGCAAATCCACTTCTATGTATAACCTATCATTTATCACCTCATCAGTGACTGCTTGAGTCTGATGGAATTAAACACTCAAGTCAGGCAGCTTTTGTTAAAAGCAATAATTACATTGTTACTAGAATATACAATTAGGTAATAAAAAACAAAAACAAATCTGCCTAGCAATATTTTTTATGCACTCTCACAGAAATATTACCAGACTGGAAACATGCAACATTATAATAATAATAATAATTAAAAAAATCCACTTCCAACGAAGTATAGCTACTTCTAATTTAAAACTTCACCCACAGGCAAAAATACATAAATGATTAGCATTATAGTGTTTATTTTAATTACACTGTGCAACAAGAATCCAAGAGGCTGTTAACTCACTTCAGATATGAAGAAAGCCAGTATCGGAGAGCTCATCCTCCATTTATAATCTACACAGTTGTGTCAGCCCACCCTACCACCTAAACACCAAAACCAGAACGTCTGAATTCTCATAACATCCAAAACCAACATACATACAATAGAGGTATCGGCTCAAAGGAAAAAATAAAAAAGAAAAACAGGAGGTCAGGAGATCCCTCACCTGCTCCTCACAGACAATGTTTAAGAGCATCAAAAATTCACTAATCTTCAAAGCACAACTCTTCAAAGTTTAGTAAGGGAAAAAAAAAATACGTCTCTAACTCAAACTTGTATTTACAAATACTTTCCAGCTGCTGTGCAATGTATTCAACGCTGTACAATTCATGGTGCCTGCCCTGAACACCTAATGATCTAAGCAAACACAATTCACAATTTCTAGTGCATTAAAAATGTTTTTCATCACTGCAGTCAAGTTGCCGATCCCAGTAATTCTGTGCAAGTCATTTTAAGACAAACATTTGCCCATCTATCTAGACTGTTTTGGCCAATGCAGAAGCCTTTGATCACTCTTTAAAATACTGTTCTTAAAGGATACCCAGTTTTCTGACACTGGGGTGGGGGATCACTAGAAGAGCATGACAGCCTGCCGCCATGTAACCCTTCAGAACTCTCCCTTCTTATAATTAATTATGCTCCTTATTCCTTCCACAGGCATAATCAAGAGATTGGCACAGACATAGTACAGCAGCATACTTTATTATTATGTTGTTTACAAAGAAAAAGCTTCAGGTAAGAAACCTAGTAGGAACCAAGCACAATTATCAGAAGTAACAGCTTGCTCCTATAGAGCTGTTGGAGTTTCATCACTGAGTTATACACATTACACTTCTGTGCACCTCTCCTGCGCGCAGGTGAGAGGTGCCCCTTGCCATCATGGCCTTGGCTGCAGACCCAGACAGCCAAGGAAGTCAGCAGCAATGAAAGAAAAACAAAGTGCGATGCTTGCTGTCAGGAGGTATACATCTCTGTGCAAAGGACGGTACCTGCCCACTCGAATGCAGGGGCACCGGGAGCCCACACTTGCTTCGGTCTCATCCAAAATCCAGATACAAATAAAGCGAGCTACACTGTGCATCAACCCCCAAAAAAGCAGCTAAAACCATGGCCATGCTACAGGCTTCCACAAGCTCTCTGTCTTGATCTGTCTGGGTGAAGAAGTAGGATCCAGCACATACTGACCTGTGCTAAAATGAAGCCCCTGCAACGGGAAACCTGAGGAAATGACGTCAATGGAAGGGCTCTTGTAAAATGCTTTTTTTGAGCCAAAAGGCCTCAAACAGGTACTCTACCTTAACACTACACCCAAAGCAAAAAGTGTAATTTTACAGGCTCCAAAGATGTAGCAGAATCCAGAGAAAACTCAAACCAACAAGAGCAACAGCTCTGTTAGCAAATAGACTTCCATCTCACAAGTGTATCAAAGGTGACAAACCTTCCTCCAAAAGTTTATAACTCTACCTTTGTGTCAAGAGGCAGAATTAAAGCAGTAACTCCACAATCTGCTGAAAATACTTGTCTCCCTAGCTGTAATTCAAGCCTGCACTTTATTAATTGGAAGCTACCTATGAACAAGGCTATAGTGAGGAGACAGTCAATATCTAAAATGTATGTTCAAAAACGTACGCTTCCTCCTCAGGTTAAATACAAGTTTACAAGTACTGTTTTTTACCACATAATAACACAGAGACTAGGATACGTAAGACTGTAAAGGAATTTTAGTGGTGCCCAAGCAAAACCAGTGAGAATATATATTACAAAATTATTTCCATGCCTTCTAGTTCATAGGTTTAAGAGGCTAATTTTTACTGTTTATGGTAATTATGTTTCATATTTCACTGAACTTTGACATGGAAAATGTATTATTGGATTTTGCATGCATCTTCTAGTCAATTTGTGTAATCTTGCAAATTCTGTATTACAAGTAGTTAAAATACAATGGACAGTACGTTCATAAATTACAGGTTTTTCCTTAAGATAAAAGAATTATTATTGATTCTGCAACAACTAAACCTTTGATCAAACTTGGTAAAACAAATGTTACTTAATGTCATGGTTTAACCCCAGCCAGCAACTGAACACCATGCAGCTGCTCGCTCACTCCCCCCCCACCCAGTGGGATGGGGGAAGAGAATCAGAAGGGAAAAGGTAAAACTCATGGGTTGAGATAAGAACTGTTTAATAACTAAAATAAAGTATTCTAATAACAATAATAATAATTGTAATGAAAAGGAATATAACAACAAGAGATGAATTAGACCCAAGATAATACAAGTGACACACAATGCAGTTGCTCACCACCTGCTGACCGATGCCTGAGCAGCGATCCGCCCCTCCTGGCCAACTCCCCCCAGTTCATATACTGAGCATGATGTTCTACGGTATGGAATATCCCTTTGGCTAGTTCGGGTCAGCTGTCCTGGCCATGCTCCCTCCCAGCTTCTTTTACACCTGCTTGCTGGCAGAGCATGGGAAATTGAAAAATCCTTAACTTGGGATAAGTGCTACTTTGCAGCAACTAAAACATCAGTGTGTTATCAACATTATTCTCATACTAAATCCAAAGCACATTGTACGAGCTACTAGGAAGAAAATAAACTCTATCCCAGCCAAAACCAGGACACTTAATATGGTATAAACAAACATAACTCCTTTGTATTTGAAGAAAACAGTACTTTATAAAAAGGCAACAACTCCATCCAAAAACAAGAGGTCACTTTTTCCTACTTTTCCCCCCCCATCCCATCTCATGTCTTCCATGTACATAACACCTCAACACATTCTTAACACAGTGTCCAAAATTATCCTCTTTACCATTTCTATGGTTCTCCTTCGAGGTTAAAGATGAGAAGCACGGTATCTGCCAAGCAAAAAA
>VYZV01016808.1:200300-212638 GCA_013401275.1 Pandion haliaetus | reverse complement strand
GGCGCTTTCGCGGCGGCGCCGGAAGGACCGGGCCTGGCGGGCGGGGGGGCCGCCCGAGGGCCCGCGGGGGAAGGCCGGGGCCCCGCCGTGCCTCGGAGGGGCGTCCCTTGCCCGCGCCCGGTTCCTCCGCTCTTAGCCCCGGGTCGCTGTGCCGGCTGGGTGCCGCTCAGACCCGAGGTGGCCCTGGGGCTGCCGGCGGGAGGTGGAACCGGTAGGTGCAAGGAGCGCCCGTCGAGAGGCCGACCGGAGCCCCCCGACCCCACCCGCGGTGTCTCCCCGTCCGTGGCGGCGGCGGCTGAGCGCCACGCTGAGACCTGTTGCGGTTTGCGATCGGTTTGACCGTGTTGTGGTTGTTCGGAGTTGTTACAGCCCATGCAGTCATCGAGCACGCGGCTGCTTCAACCGCTTAATTACTCCAGTCCTTTCGTATTACCCGTCTGGGGCCCCGAACTAAGTAACAGGGAAACTAAGGGAATTTTCTGCGGCCTTTTTAGATGGTGGAAGGGTCAAGTTAGTCAACTGCACCGATTGTGTTGGTGCTCTTTGGCTGGTTGCCCAACCCTTCCTAGGAGCTGCGGTTGCGTCAGCGCAGGCAACACCACGGTGCTCGGCGTTTTCGCCCTGCTGACGTTGCTGCGCTGGGGTCACTCGTATTTCCCAGGGCGTGTTAATTTTTTTTCCCCTCTGTGGTCTCCAGGATTTCCTCTTGTGCGTGGTAACTGTGTTCTTTTGAGGATCTTTTGCCGTTGTCCTCTCACCTCTGTTCAGCCCGAGTGGTGGTAAGAGCTGAGTAGTTTGGAGAGGTTCTTCCTCTGCCCCAGCGTGGTTGCCTCAAGCGCTCTTGAGCAACTCTGGGCTTCACACTCCTGAGTGCGATGCTCAGTCCCTCATGCGTAGCTCGCCTCTGCCCTAAACTGAGCACCTGAAGCCAGTCTTGCACCCCTGCGGGATCTCGCATCCACGGTGGGAAGTTCTGGCACCGAAAGCCTTTGGTTCTGGGGATATTTTCCTTTCTACTCGGTATCCAAATATTGCTGCAAAACAGCCCTTCTGTGCATTACACAGTGAGGCCACGGAGCTTAGAGTAAGTGGTGCTGGCTGAGTGCCACGCAGCACTGCCAAAGTGCCCCTGGGCTCCGCTCTCCGTGTTAAAATTTGGATCTGCTTCAGGATGCTCCGGAGTGTAAGACCACGGGAAAGTCGGGAGATCCCTACTCCAGAGCAGGGATTCATGGAGCTGCCAGAGCTGCTCCACCGCCTCACACAGCAGCCATGTTGGCAAGTTTAAGGTGGGTCATGTCAACCTGACCCCTGTTCATTTTATGTGGAAGCAACAGGTTTTCGAAGCTTGCTTGAAAAATGGAAGATTTGTGGCCTACTGCTCCTTTGCTCATCTTGTCAGATGCTTAAGAACTTTAGAGTGGAGACACTGAAATGTTGGGCTAACCTACGGGACAGTTTTTTAAGATATTTTTAGACACCTAAAGGTGCAGGTTCCTAAACACCTTCACAAATGTGAATTCACATGACTGACACAGAGCTGCCTCATAAACTTTTGATGCCCTGGAGCTTCTAGCCAAGACTTGCAGGTAAATGATTGTCCCATGGACGTAAGCCATTAATCATCTGAATCACGAAACAAAGGAGTTTTCACATACAGCTACCACTGAAAACTATTATTCCCCCATGCACATGCCTCCATGACGTAAAAGCTTGGAAGGCTATGAATAATGTAAGCCCAATAGGCACTGGTGCTTTGTGCTCTGCTGAATACGGGGTGGCTGGTTTGTCAGCCCTTTATCTGTAGAGGACTTTGCAGTCATGGGGCACACTGTTCCTCAAAGCAAAGGCATCCACTTCAGCGGTTTGCTTAGTATAGGATACACTGGCACGTTGTCACTAGAGCTGTATTCTGGAATGAGGTGTACAAGAGTCCTAAAGCCCTGAGAGTGATCCACCAGTTTATATATAGTACCCCGCTGTGTCATCTCGGTAGCTCTCAGGGCTCCAGCCTACCCAGCCATTTCAGTGGCAAGCTTTTTAGAAAGCAAAGTCTCAGCGTGTATTTGCAGTGCCTGATTTGGAGGTCACTGCTCCTGGTAGCTCTTCCTTCCTTTGGATGCAGCTCTTCAGTGCAAATGTACACACCCATAGTCTTGGCATATGTGCCACTTGATAGCAGCTAGTGTATAGATACTGTGGGATGGGTTTTGCTTGCCTTTAACATAATAAATTGGTATAAAATCAAAAGACTGGGAGTCTGAATTTTTTAAGACTTGTCAGAACAACTTCCCTTCTCATTTCAGGTGTTGCTAAACTCGCTAAATGCTCTGGATTGAATCTGTAAGCTGCAGAGCCTGTCGGAAGCCTGTCCTTTCTCCAACTGTTGGGTTGGGGTTTTTTTGAGGGAGTATTCTTGTTGATGATTTTTTCTCACCTGATTTTATAGTAATTGTCAACTGTAGTGTCAGGTCTCCTGGTCTGATTCACAAGTGCCTACTGCAATGCTCAACTTGGTGCTCATGTAAGATAATACATCTCCATCTGTAGATCTGCTTGACAGCACAGCTTGAGGACCATATGGCCATGACTCTGACTGCCCACCATTTTTAAGTATCACCCCCAAGACTCTTTCATATTCTTTGTAAGACACGATTATTAGAATACTCTGTTTTGCTCCAAATAAAAAGAAAAAAACAATCTGTTGCCCATTTCTGTTCTTTTCCAATTGAAGGAGCTGCAGCCTTGGAGAGTCAGCCCTGATGCTTCCTTATCTGCAGCACTAGGTTGTCTGGTCTGGGGAATCTTTAAGCTGAAGATAACAACTTGCCCTTAATTTTGCTTTACTACAGCTTGTACTTGATTGAAAAAATAAAAGTCGGTGTTGTAATAAAAGTACAGTCACGACGCTAAAGTGGTATTTGCTTCTGTTTCCTGGCCAAGGCCCTAAGTTTTCTGTTTCTCGGGTACCTTTCTGGAAAGTAGGTACAAGTGTCTTTCCCCTTCTGTATCATTCATTTCAGCTGCCCTACCAGATCTGGTGAGGATACGTGCTTTCTCTTACTGTGGCTTTGCATAGCACTTAGCACAGTGAAGCTCCCCTCTTGATGGTTGCCTTAGCACTCCTAGAAAGTACATAAACATGAGTAAAATTCTCATAGTTCATTTGCCTCCTTCTCCCCATAATAAATGAGAAAGGTAAGTAAGTTCATTGGAAAAGAAGCAAAACCAAAAAAAAAGCACCACCTGACAATTTGTTCCTGGTGTGTAAATATATTTTGGGCATTATTAAACAGGAGAAGTTTTCTGCTCCTGACTGAATAAAATGTGGTAGAGGAAGGCCCTGGGAAGGCTGGTCACTGAGACTGGAATTGAAATGACCTCCTACTTCTGCTAAGGGCCAAAATCTGGAGTACTAATGGCAATTGGCTCATGGAAGACTCTTCCGGAAACACAATTGCTTGTTCAGAAAAGCAGACTTACAGATGAGTAATTATCCTTTGCAGCATGGTCTCCATGTGTTCAAGTCCCAGAAATAACAGCTTACTGTCCTTTTCTAACCCTAAATGAATGGTAATGGAAAAACTAAAATGTAAGTTAAAGCAAACAATATACAAAATACAGTGAGCTTTCTGTTCTTGACAGGTCCCCGAGTAACTGGGTTTTTCTGGCTTTCATTGCAATGACATCTCTGCTCAGCCAGTCCAAGACTTGCTCTGGTGGTCTTCAGCTCCAGTCCTTTACGGTTTGGCAGACCACAGGCTTCTAGGCTGCAAAATACAGGCTGTCAAAGAGATGGAAAGGAGCACTAATCACACTAGTATTTGAGAACTTCCTAAGCTAATATATTTATCCTCACAGGATTTCTGTGAGGTAGGAAATTACTACTGTCCCCCTTTTAGAGATGAAAAACAGATACATGCAGAAGCTAATTGACTTAGCTAATGTGGCACAGGAGCTGGTGGCAGAGCAGTGAAATTAAATCAGCCGCCGGCCCCAGTGTCGTGTGCCAGAGGACTGGTTGTCTCAAAGTTTTGAAAGCCTGGTCAGTGCCCATGGGCTTTTATAGCCCCGTGCAAATGCAAAGCAGGAGCTTTCAGAGCATGGCAACCCGGGGCAGAAAATTCAAAGCACAAGCTTTCAGATCATGGCAACCTAGGAAGGAAGGGACAGATTTGCACTCAGATCCAAGACAGGCAGCGGCAGCAATACCAGCCTGGCCCAGGTTTGCAGAGTGACTGGGCTTTTGGACTTGCTCTGGGGAAGAGGCTGGTTTTTTTTCCTGACAACTGTTGAGAAGTGATTCCTGATACTGGACCAAAGCTGTCAGCTGATTTCAGCCTTGTCAGAAAATCAGTCTGGGGGCTGACCAAAGCTGTCAGCTGATTTCAGCCTTGTCAGAAAATCAGTTTGGGGGCTGAGAGCTCCCCTCCTCGCTTTCACACCAGTGAAAGCAGGAGCTTCTGGAAGCGAAATTTCAACCCAATCTTTTTTTTTGCATATTAATTTTTAGTCCTGCCTACTTTTATATTCAGTTTTCAGAACATGTTGAAAGCATTTTAAAAGATGCCATGAAGCAGTTAAGAAAATTCTGGAGACTGTGTTCAAAGACCTTAAAAACAATTTTGTTTTGAAACTTCAGGTTGGGTTGTAAGTACGAGGTTAAGAATGCCACTAACACAGCTTGTGTGTACAGGAGCGGGTTTTGATTAAATGCTTGTCCTTATAAGCATTGAGATTGGAAAGGGAGTGGCATTGCCTTATCCTTACCCTTGCAGCAAATTTATAGACCTTGTTAGTGAGTTTAAATTTCTGTGCTGACTAAACTTTTCCACACCCTTTTTCGGCAGTAAAAATCCACCTCAAATTTTCAGCTCACAACCAAGTAGCAGATGAAGTAATGCTGAATGTTTCACATTAAAGCAAGGCAGGTATCCTGAAATACTCTTCCCCAGCACCAAAAATCTGCCTAAATAGCTGCTCTTCCCTCAGAGAAGTCCGCCTCTTACCAGCTTTTAGTATTTTGTGGGATTGCAAAGCTAGAGCTTTTCTTTGACAGTATCATTGACTTCAGGTCTGATGGCAAGATGGATTCTGCCCTTGGTTCTGCACGCAGCAGCACCCTCTAACAGCCACCTAAGATAAAAAGGTAATTCAGAGAGTAGATACAGCAAGCGTAACTGGGAGAAGGATCACCCTGACCACAACTCTGCTGCAACAGATGACAGGCAAACAGGACAAATGTATTGGATTGACGTTTTTATCCCCAAAGAGGCTGACACAATTGCTGTTTACCAAATATTCTTTTTAACTTGGAAGATCAGATCTGAATTTTCAAGGTGCAATAAATGGAGAGTCCCATATTCTTACCTCAGTGTTTGAGAGCTGTAGTCCTGAAAAGGTGATGGGAGTAAAGTATTGCCCCCACATAGGATAATCTCAGCCTTTTGTGTGTGAATGGCAAGAGTGGCCCCGGAAGGGTCCCAGGAGACCTCGGGCACAGCACAGTTACTATAGATCCGCTCTGCAGCTGAGGTCCGCAAAGCATTTGGGCGCTCGGGTCTTCTACACTGAGGGCACAGAGAAGGGGTTGGGGACCTGCCCAGCTATGTATGTGATAGCTGGGAGCTCCTGGTTGAAGTGTTACAGGCACCAGAGCTGGCCTGGAATGTGACAGGCAGCCGTGAACTTGGCAGAAGTAGAATTTTGCAACTGAATTGTACTTCATCTTACAGCCAACAGTGAATTTTCTTGGTGTGAAGCTCAGCATCTGAGCTCTGTGCAGAGACCAGGTTGCAGTGGCCGGTCCGTGTGAACAGCATGGGAATGCCATGGTCCCGGGGAAGGTGGCAGTAATGTAAAGTGTGACTGTGGTGTGATGAACACTTGCGGTGGTGAGTGCCAGCATGGAGCAGCATTCTTCCTCTGGTCTGCAGGACTAATCCTTGCTGCACTCACAGGGCAGGATTCACACCCGGGAAGAGGCCAGAATGTGGGACGCATGACGCTTAATCTCATAAGCTTGAACAGGACTTAAATGCTTCCCAGAATTTTGCTACCCTACTGCAGGACATGCACATATTATAGAGGTAAACTGAAATGATCCCCTAATTTTTTTTTTTTTCCCTTTAATTCATTCCTTCTACCACACCCCCAAAAAAAGAACCCATCAGGGAACAGCTGTCTTGACAGGTCATTTAAAACTGCTTTTGTAAAAATAGATTTGTATTTTATAGCTTAATATTTTAGAGGCTGGTGACTGGTTAAACTTCTTTCAGCACCAACACCTCTTGCTTTGGGCTCCAGCCTTCAAATAAGTCACCGGTTGTCATGATTTACTATGTATACTATGGGACGAGTGCAAGATTTTGACAAGAAAAGACATTTGGGTGTTATTTGAGGAGACATGGGGAAAGCCACTTAACTTAATGTTTATATAGAATGGCTTTCTTGTTTCAGAGGTCACCTCTGTTGGAATAACAGGTGCAGGCTTCAGACATCAGCTGCAAGGGCTGTTTTGTGCATCAGGGAGGTTATAGCTTTTCCTCTTAAAGATGGTTGGAATTTCAGGGAGCAAATTTTGTTTAAATTTAACTAACCTTCCCATCATGATTCTAGCAGAAAGGTGCAGCCCATCAGCATAGCAATTGCTTTTGTGGTGATAATACCGGTGTCTCTTCTGAGCACTGGTCCCATTAAGGTGTTCAGAACAATGGACGTGGAAACCTGTTCCTGAAAAATGTGTCCCAACTTTAAAGACGACTGTCTGCAAGTTTAAGTAAGAGCAATAAAGTGGGTGAGGAACAGGCTGTAAACACAGTAGAGACTTTGTTAAAATTTGGGAATAAAGGGTTTCTGCAGTGCTGTTCAAAGTGTGGGAGAGTTTGCTCCAATAGTCACTCTGCAAATATTAGAGAGTGGTGTTTGGGTTTGTTTTTAAAGCACCTTGAGATGGCATTTCTCCAAAATTGAAGGGTTAGGCGTGTTCAGTAAATTAAATGGGCTGGCTGGGCATTCCTGAGTGTCTCTTGCCTGAACCACAGCCCCCACGGAAAGCTTCAAGGCTTCCTCCTCAGCCCTCCTCTAAACCAAGCCTCTCCAGCCTTTTCCCTTCTGCTGACCCTTGTCCCAGCAGCTCTCTGGGCATGTCTAGGTCTTTCTTCTCTCTCCATCCCTGTTTCCTCCTGCACGCACAGGCACACACACACATGTACACACACATGCATGTACACACACAAAGCCCCCAGAGCACTCCCCAGCTGAGCACTTGCAGGGCTGAGTCACTGCCCTGGGGACTGGCCACCCTCTCCATATCTCCAAGTTCTCCTTGCTCAGACTGCCTCCAAGTCAAACTTCAAAACAGAGGTACTGAACTCACCCAAGCTTCTATTTCTCTACTCCACATTTTCCCACCTGCAAGTCTTTTTAACAGCTTTAGCACATCACTCGCCACATTTTCTTGACGTAGGTTCTTGGCCTGGGCTCATGGCTGTAGTATCTAAGCGCCTTTCAGTCATGCATGAAATGATGTGACTCATGTCAGGCTTGGGTGATTTGTTCCCTCTCCCCATTCTCTCCCAAGAAGGAGGGCTGTGCCTGCTGTGCTGGAGTCTTTGTTTTGTTTGGGTAAAGTTTCAGTTGTGAGATTTTCCTGTGATCGAGAGGCTGGGGGCTTCACCCGCAATCTTCATTCTTTCATCCCTTCAATGTGCTCTGCTGGTATGTTGAAGATTTTCACAATTTTTTTGTTATCTCTGCGCTACATTCCTCTGATACCAAGAATATTTGGCATTGTCATATTTAATGACTAAAACCACCCAGCAGTATTCTGTCTTCTGGTTTTGGGTGCAAGTCAGCCTTTAACTATTAGAGGTCAAGCTGAGAATGTGCTGAGAACAGAGCAGTCCACATGTGTCCCATCAGTTTTTACACCTTCCTCTGCATTAACCACTGTTGGTCATAGCAGGACATGCGGCTACACAGATGTCTGGGCTGGGCTGGTCAGAACAGTTCTGTGTTCCTGTTTCTCCAAAATCTTTGTTGATGCTGTTCGAGGTACCCCCCTAAAATTCACAAAACTAGGAAAATTGAAGTCCTTTTTCTTTTTTTTTCTACTTTTCATTCCGTGGGATATTAGCAGGAAGGTGAGGGATTTTTCTCTCATTTATACTTTGTATTTTTAATTACAGTAAGAACTCCACTTTAGAAAAGACATTGAAAGAAAATAGTGTGATCATCACATTCATATTTGGTTTAAATGATGGACTCAGTTTCTGCTCTCCCTATCCTCCAGTCGGTTTTGAGTGGAAAAGAAAAGGAACAACTGAGTTGAAGAGGAGAAGTCTAATAAACCAGGTGATTTTTAAAAGGCAAGTAAAGAACCCTAAATTCTCAAACAATTAGTCTTGGTGATCAAGAAATAAAACCACCACTCAGAATCTCACTCTCATAATATACAAAATTATCTGTAAAAAAGTTGTACAAATAAGTTCCCTTAGGCATTCCCATGGTGCACCATAGCATCATATACTGTCTTAGGAATTGATTTTGAGCAATTGAAAATGATAAAAATGAAACTGCAAAGAAGCGGAGGCAAGCCAGCTTCGGCTGCTGCGGTCAGGTGTGGCTTTGCTGCAGACAGCTGGGAGGAAGATGAGCCCATTCTCCTCCATGTCTTCCTCCCACACACTGCCACCTTCCCCAGCATCTGGGGAAGATCAGAGCTGCCACTGAGACAAGCCTTTCCCCATTTTCCTGATGAAGGGGGTCTCCATGCATAGCCAGGCACACTCAGTATTTAAGACCTGGCCTTCACATACAGTTGAATCCAGAACAGGCTGGTGCCGCCACCAAAGGAAACATCCATGTCATCTTATTCCTACCTGATACCACGTTTTCCATTGCATTAACAAAAGTGGCTGCAGTATGAGCAGTATGAGTCAAATCAGGAGACAGTTCTGAGTTAAAACCAATCTGGCAAAAAAAAAGGCAAGTTTTAATCTCGACACATTTTCCCTTACAGCCTTGCATATGGTGGCACCTGCACAAGGTAAAGGTGTGCAAAGGCTAGGCTGAAAAGCCACACTGGTGGGAAGGCAGGGCTGCTTTCCATGGTAGGGCTCCTTTATGCTTTTGCTGTTGGACAACTGACATTTCTTTCTGCAGCAGTGATAGTTTATGCTGGCCTAAATTACATGTAAAATTACAGCCTAATGTAACAGGTATTGCTTTGTGCCTACTTTGAATTTAAAAGGTTTCCCTAGGTTAAAACATATATCAATACTTCCAGCCGTAGGACCGAAAGCACTGCATGCTTTGGTTGCTACGTTCTGTGCTGGCTGTGTAAAGCAGCTATAAATTCAGGTAGCTGCTTTGCATTACCATTGGGGCACAGCACAGCCAGCACTGGGGTGAATCGGGGATATACTTCATCTTTCTATATGTTGCATCAGAGAGAGAAAAGGAGAGAGAACCTCTATGCCAGAGAGAGATTCATCTCCACCCTCCAGTTTTCCCGGTCTCTTAGCAGGGAGGGAGGCAGCCCCTCACAGTAGCAACAGTTGCAATCCCCCCATCCCAACCCTGGCAACAAACACCCTCTTCTCCTCCTGTTTCCTGCCTGAGTCTCTATCCCAATTCCCCAGCAGGATGCAGAGCCTGAGCTTTCCCCTTCACAGCAAGCTGGAGGCACTGACAGATGCTGGAGGGGAACAGGGGGGAGAAGGGACCTACTTGAAGGTGAGCACAGAGGGTATAGGGGAAAAGGGGACACCTGCAGCACTTGGGAGTGGCTGGGCTGTAGGAAAGTCCCTTTCCCAAGGGACATGAGCTGAGGATGGAGAAAGACATAGGAGAAGGTCACAGGGATACAGAAGTTGGCAGCTCTGCCCCCAGATATCTCCCTCCGGGTGGTTGCATTACGCCTCCAGCCTGCTGCTCATAGCATCCCCCCATCCCACCACTCTCACCAGCCTCCCGCTCCAGTGTGGAGCTTCCCTAAGCCCAGCTGCCCTCTCCCAGCTGTCCTCCATGCCACCTGCGAGCCCACTCCAACTGCTGGCAATGCTGCCGTGCCTTCGGCAGGCTCCAGCTTTGGGCAATCTATCACATCCCTTTGGAACCTGTTTAACTCTATTGCTGTTAAAAATGTGCATCTTAATTTCTAGTCTGAATTTGTCCAGTTCCATCTTTATTAGCTTTTATTATGCTGCTCTGATCTGCTAGGGAGCCCTTTAATATTGAAAGGCTGGAGACAGCCAGAATCCTCACAAGAGCTGGGTTCTTGTTCCAGGAACTGCAGCATATGCTCCTTGCAGAAAAGCTTTCAATTTTTTCAGTGTTCCTTCCATAAAAACATCCAAATGCAGGTTTATATCTGAACACCACTTTTTTTTGAGGGGCAGTCATGCTGCTGAAACTTGAGTGTCTGGCTAGAACTTTCTCCAGGTGCAGGGATTTTAGCAGAGGTTTCCTTATTGTCCAAACTAGGCAAACAGGGGTTGGAGCTCAAACCTCAGCTCTGAAGCCATGAGGTAGATGTCCAGGCTGGGAGTAGATGTCTAGAAACATCAGTTTATTAGTGAGGAGTTCAGACAATACTGCAGAGTGCGTGGGCAGTGCTGTGTCATGTCCCCACACTGTTCCTTCCCACGTGTCCTCGCGGGACCCTGCCAGGCAAGGAAGGCTTTGAGGAAAGGCTTGCCATGGAGGTGATGTCCCTCAGAGTTTTCTTGGGGTGCCTCCTCATTCAGCTTGTCACTCGCATGTTATTTATGTTTCCCTAGTGCATGACCAGACGTGCTGTAGACTCCGTATGAAAATGCAATAAAGTAAAGAAGAGTTTTTACTGCATAGGCTTAAAGACTGCATCAGTCTTTCAAATGGCATTTAGTATTGCCACTTTGACTCTATAGATATAGCTTTGTCACACTGCCATCATAAACTTCAACTTACAGCTTTGACCACGAGGCTGTGCTTGGCAATGACAGCCCAGCCAAGGAGGACAGAATCCTTTCCCAAGCTGAAGATACATAACCCCTCAAAAGATAATTTGTATGTGGAAAAAACACACATTAGTGGGATTTGTTGTTTGTATAACCCGAGAACAGTTTTAATTAAACAATAAATCTAAGAAGCAATTAGGCAAAAAGGGGTTGAGGCAGAATTGGTATTTTGAGAGAAAGCTGAGATACTGCAGTTTAAAAATCAGCCGGGCTGCATGTTCAGCAAGTATCTGGTACAGTACCTGTGGAAAAGCCACAGTGTGGTGTTGCATAAATAGATGCCTATCAGGCGAGAAGCTCCATGGGTAGATATGTAATTATACAACTTTAAAAAAAACCATAATATTTATACTGCAGCCTGGATTGGCTTCAATCATGTGCATAATACATTTATTTGAAAACATCCTAATTATGTGTTTACCTGACAGAAGGAGTCATTACAATCACCCTGGCATGTAAACCCATTTTATAAATCTGCCTGCTTTTGCCTTTACCCAAAAGACCTACACCAACTGCACATTTATGATTATTTATATAAATCTGTGAAATATATAAATAATAGTAGTCTTAAAGGATATCATCAAGACATTCTGGACTTCCATTTCTCTTCATTCTACATTGTTGAGCTTTTTTCTTAGAGCTTTTCTGAGCAAGAACATTGCATTTTATATGCAAGGAAAAAAATGCATTCTTAACACTCTGGAAATAATAACAAACTCCTTGAAAGATTTAAATTAGTTTGTTCCCTGAATTAAATGTCCCATCTGCTTCCCTTCCCTCCCCAAGCCTCTTCACGCCACCCCCTGGTGCGTGTGCACATGGGTTTGGTTTTTTTTTGGAGTTGCTTCTGAATTCCAGCAAATGCACAGCTATTTCAGCCTGCTGGGGTTGTTCCTTGAAAATCAGGTTTAGGGCTTGTGCTGGCTGTTGAGCGCAGGCATTGTACCTCGTGGCCAAGGGAAGGGCCCAGCTGCACCCAGTGCATTTGCTGCTGGGGGTTTGCTTGCGGGGGGTGCTGGACTGTGCAGCCAGGGGTGGTGCAACAGGGTCGCTTATGGCTGCTGGAGTTACAGAAAACACTGGGGGCAAGGGGTTTATGTGTTTGGTTTAAACTAAGAGCACTGGAGCATTTGGGAGGAAGGCAAACAAATATTAAGGATCCTAACAAGTTTGCAAACAGTCGTAAGGTGGAAGGGAGGCGAGTCTGGGGCTTGGCGACCTTGAAAATGTCAGGTGTCTAACGTAGTCACAAAGCTAAAGGAAATTCTAATTTAAGGCTGACTCCATCCTATACTCACAGGGGTCGGTCTCAGTCCCTGTCTCTCTCCACCCCCC